>CM033642.1:91620535-91817738 GCA_019512145.1 Engystomops pustulosus | reverse complement strand
AGTACAGAGGAATGGCCGAAGATTACTCATGTGGAGAAAGCACTCCAAGTAATGGCAGTGTCCCTAGAAATCCTAGAGAGTTCTGTTTTATCTTACTGCTTATCTGGTCTGGAGTAGTGACAAGCAGGTTTGTTGAAATTGGGGTACGTCAAGATTGGCCGAACTTTGAGTAAAAATTTGGCCCCAAAACCCAGATTTGATACCAATTTTGAACCCGAACATGAACCCCATTGAAATCAATGAGGGTAATAACAGAGAAGTTGCCCTGCCAAAACTGGGATAGGGAAATACATAACATAATATTATATTATACATAACATAAATATTAAATCTATTAACCCCTTAACACCGAAGCCACTTTTCACCTTCCTGACACGGCCCATTTTTTCAAATCTGCCCTGTGTCACTATAAGTGGTTATAACTTCGGAACGCTTTAACATATCCAAGTGATTTTGAAATTGGTTTCTCGTGACACTTTGTACTTTGTACTGTTAAATGAAAAATTTTGGTGGTATGTGTTGCGTTTATTAATGAAAAAAACTGATATATGGTGAAAATTTGGAAAAAGTCTTGATTTTTTAAATTGAAAATGTTCTACTTTTTCCATATGTTGTCATAACAGCAAAAAAAAAAAAAAACTTGACAACTAACATTAACCGAATGTCTGCTTTATGCCTCAGTGGTTTTTTATGCATTCTCTAATTTTTGTAAGATGTTATGGGGCTTTGGAGAACTTTAGGTACGATTTCTCACATTTTCATAAAAAACACAATCACGCTTTTGCAGCACCTGCTTAGATTTCAAGTCACTTAAGAGGCCTAAATAAAAGTAAAACCCCATAAATTACCCCATTATAAAAACTACGTGATAACGCTCCTAACTGGGATTCTCTGGGTGATCCACCTGCCCATGCCTAAGTTTTAGACATAGAGTTCCCAGATGCCCAACTTGTGTTGGAGGATGTGGATAGTGGACCTTCACAGGACATCCAACATCCCTCATTAGGATGAGGATGAAACCCAAATGCCAACTGCTGCAGCTTTCTGCATTGTGGAGACTCACAAATAAAACATTAGCTGCAGTGGATGAAGGACCCAAAAAACATGGAAACCCCTGAGGCTCCCTCTGTTGTTTTGGTTGTTTTAGCCTCCACCACCACCTCCTGAGAGACAAGGCTACTTGTCTCTAAATGAAGGGAGGATTTGACACTATCATCACCACCAGCACCAAGTCTATCCACACCATCTCAGGGAAATGTTCAGCCCATCTCATCCAAAAGCCCTGTTCTTGACTTATGAGCATTGCAAAATTGTTGGCCTTTGAAAAGTCACCAGTCCAGCTGGTGGAGACAGATCTTTTGGTGGAGGTGGCTGTCCTACAAAGCATCATTCCCAGCCGCTACTACGTTTCTGGGAAGGTCATCACAGCCCTGCACCAACAAGTTGTGTTCTGCACAATGCCATCAGTTACAAGGTGTGCATCACAATTGACACAAGGACAAGTAAGAATGGGCAGGGATGTTACATTTAATGTAGTAGCAGCTGGACCTGAGACAAGAAGCGCTACTCAGGATTTCCAGACATCAATGCTTGCCTCCTGTCTAATGTTTTCTTCCCTCCTGTCTCCTAATCCATTAGCCTCTGGGGGCAGCGGGAGATTAATACTGCTATGGGCCCTGGGCTGTATGAATATTATTGCTTCTTCAAGTCTGGTATTCACTTCCTACATATGGTACTAGAATCAATATTCTTGGGAAATGGAGGATGTGTATGTCTGTTTTCAAAAGGGCAGGAACAGATGTATGAGAGTTTCATGGGTAAAGGCCCTTCTAAGTATAAAATGGTTTGGTGGCCATGGGCCCCTTAGAGGGCTTGTGCCCCGGAGTACCACTCAAACTGCCTATATTATAATCCACTTCTGCCCAGGGGAGAGGAGCAACTACACTTACACAGAGCAAGGCAGTGTAGTGGACATAATTAAGGTAAATGGATCTTGAAGGGTGAGATGGGTTTAGATCAATTTGTAGAAACCAAAGGAGTAGGGATAGGATAGGTCTCTCATACCTATTGTTTCATTTGAACATGTTATTACTCCATGTTGTCTATGTTATCATTATATGTGACCCATTATTTATAAAGCGTTGCATAATACATTAACAAATAAAGATCTAATATGATTGCTTATTATTATTTTTATCATCATTACTATTATTATTCTTATTATTATTATATCATGGATATAAATGAGATAGGCTGGATGATAGTTCTGACTTGGTTGTTCATTTGGGCTGTTCACCCATTTGCAGTTAAAACTAAATGAGTTAGCACACTCAGTCATGTTACCCTTGCTACATCTGTAAAAGCAAAAAATATATGATACTGGAAAAAACATTGGCAAAGTAAAAATAATCCCATATTGTAAAAATGTATTAATAAAACTGAAAGTTTAAGCCCTCTAAGGGGGGCCAGAGGTGTCATAGTGGAGGGAGTTCAGTAACAGGCAAGAGTATTAAATCCTGGCTTTTCAACTGCGTTTAATAAAGAAATCATCAAGATTACATGCAACAGGTTACATAACAGCACATGGAAGCACATTCACAATATCTTTGACATATCTGGCAAACACTATGAGATTTGGATATTTGCTAAGTTCAAAGGCCAAAGTTGTTGGACAAGCTATGTGGGCACCTAGTATGCATCCCAGTGATCAACAATACTGAGAAAACACCAATGGTTTGATTTCTTCACACACTTCTTCACATAACTAATGACATTCTACATTCTGAGGCCAGGATGATTGTGTATATATAATATAGAATAAAAGCGTTAAAGAGGTATTCCGGGAATATGAACGTCTGATACAAAAACCCATAATGCTATGAATAAATGAATGTAGCAAAACTTAATGTCATTAGTCACAAAATGGAGCTTAAATAGTTTGATTTTATGATTCACGAAATTTTATGGCCTCTCTAAAGTTATCACCAAGATGGCTGCCACTGGAAACTACAAGTCACAAGATCCTTTAGTTCTCAGTAACTCCTCCTACCACTTATGATCTGCTCCCGGTGATGATCTAACAGGTTTTCTTGCTCTGTTACCATAGTAATGATGTGTAACTGCCATCACCAAAACACCAACCATACTGGATGCACTGCAACCAGGTGTGATCCAAAATGCCATCGCCATCTTAAAATATATTCTCTGTTACAGTACTTTTAGGAAAATAAGACAAGTAGAAATGACAGGATTTGATCTATCAGCTAGGTTTACCTTAACAGTACTACTGATGTGAAAGTTGATTCATTCTTATTTTGAGTGAATGCATAATGTACTGTAGATCTTATCTTTGTTATTTAAGAAAACTAGTTTATCCAAATGTAATGCAAAAACCAAACCTTATAAAAATTTTGCTCTGGGTATCATGACACTTGAATTCCAAGAAACGATGTAGCAATAAGTGTTACATCCAACCTTCAAGTCTTGTTCTCCAGTGAATGAACAGCCTTCTGAATAAATTAGACCAAAACTGCCCAATAAAGCTAGAGGAGGAGATAACTAGTGATCAACTAAGCCGTTTCACTACTTTACCATATCTTGAAGAATTATATCACTTATATCAATTTTATGTTATTTCAAATGAATACCTTTTCTTTTTCCCTCAATAAATGCATTTGGAAAACTTTAACTTCCATATCGACTATTGACCGATTGAGGGATATGAATGCACAATTGAAAGGACTAATTTTACTTTCCATTCCTAAGGATTTGAAAAAGCAGCTCTGTAGTACAACTTCAAATAACTCCAGCAATATTCTTTTGGATCACTTGTTCTTAGTTCCGATCTTAGGTTACTAAGCCTTCAAATCCTTCATAAATCTCACACATTCTCAATCTATTTGGATAAATCTAACACACAGTCTTTCTAAAGCCAAGGTATTACTCTTGAAATGATCTCATTGCTGTCTCAACATCTTAATTCATATATTGTACAATAATAACATACTTTTAAAATAAATTATATTACATATAAATTGATTCAATATGTGACATTTTGTAATATAAAATCTTATTACTACTAAATGACACTCATTTTCCCTATCCTACAACTACATCAATTACAGAGAATTATGTCTTTTGCTTTTATAGAAGAACCACTAACGCTTAAGTGCAAATTAGTCACTGCATACATTTAATTGCCCCTTATAGACCTCTAACGACTCCATTATAGGCTGTAGAAAGGATCTGACACAAAAATAATTGTTGTACATTTTTGGTGATATAAAAGTCTAATAGCCTTATGTTGTCAACAGTGTAGTGATCACATACATGTCATTATTGCAGTAAGCTATACATTTTACCCTTTAACAAATAGATAATATATATCAGCCTGTGGAATTCTTACTTCTATTATCAGCAACCTGAGGAACTGAGTGCCAGAACTGCCCTATAGACATTTTAGACTGCAGATTTTATTATACCTGCAGGTTGAATAGAAATGCTACTATCTTTTAATAAGGTTCACAAAGTCATAAGACTGCATATTGTATTACTGTTAGAAAAATATACATCCATAAAATACAATAATAGGGAGATCATGTGGATATAAAGAACAGTGTGGGGCACATGTAATATATGTCTGGCTTTGTCCGTCAGCTTTTTTCTTGGCTTTTCAGCTGGTCAGATATATCTTAATGTTTTTTCCTTATTGATACTAAGCAATTAGTAATACTAATCAACAAGTAATTATTAAAACAAAAGTAGCAAAAAGTCTCCAAATGTCTCAATCAATTAATTACTAAGCTAATTTCTACAACTGGTCAGGGGGAACATTAGATCGGCGCCAAAATTTGCAACTTTCACATCTGGATTCAGATTATAACTCAAGGAACACTGCAGAAAACTAGACACAACTTTAAGGGAGACTATCTTTGGCACAAAAAAGTTGCAAATGAACACATGTGCCATGAAAAGTCTCAAAAATAAAAGAAAAAGGAAAGCAAAACGTTTGAAGCAAGTTCCGCTGTATTCCTTGCTGATTCAAGGAAAGGTAAAAATAGCAGAGTGCACACCCTTAACATATAGAAAGCCAAATGTTTCCTTTATGTCCATTATTTCCAGTACTAAATCATATAGTGATAATTTACTAAACATCTAAACATTTTAAGGCATATTTTGGAGGGCAAGCACAAAAGGTAATTCCAGCTCACACAAATTTCTTCTGTCTGATTCACCTCCAGGGTATGGAAAGACACCTTGCTTATTATGTGAATCAATCCAAAGAAGCATGTCCAGCTTGATGGAAGAGTTCATAAGCCTTTATTTAAATCTGTAGGGCATCCAAAGCATATTTACAGGAACTCGGGCAACACATCAACACATTAAAGGCAACAACTGTGCTCTTACTAATGATTGTTTCAGTATGGAAGGGAAGAGGATATAAAGTGTGTTATATAGGACACACAGTTCCACCCAAGCATACTGATGTAACCCTTGATAAAAACCCTTATTTTAAAAATATCATAATAATTTTACAAACATGAAAAATCTATTAATCACATCCGACGCTGAGATAATAATAATCCAAGTTCTTATAAGGATCTTGTAAACATTTATGAAAGGCTGAAACCAACCCTAATAGTTACTAGGGTGAACTTTTAGTATGTGGTATCTTCCACGTGATTGATGCAAATAAATTCACCCTGGAAGTATTGTGGCGCTTCACTATGAATAGATCGTCACTGGAACAAGCCGATATAATGGCTATTAAAGTGGAATATTCAGTGAGCTACCATTACAAAGCTTAGGACGGTCAAAGGGAAATAATGGCAGTGTTACAATATTTTTGGAGGGCATTTGTCCATATTATCTGGCTTCCATCCTACAATGCAAAAAAAGTTCAAATCAACTTAAAATTGTAAGAATCTTTATAACAACATAACCATGAAAAAGAATAATGAAGTGAAAGACATGTCTTATTCAGACAAGTTAAAAAGCAGAGAAGGACCAGAGAAAACCACATGGGTTTAAAAGAGGGATTTGACCAGGACTACACCTCAGAATAAATGTGCATTTGTATAATCATTCCCTAGGTCGAATAGCAGCTAAACGACTGGACTGAGAATCCAATATTTTTAGTGGAAACATCTTCCCTAAACACACAGACGCAAATGTAGAAAATGGTATATTTTGATAATGGGTTACAGGTATAAAGGACAGGATAATTTCCTTGTTGCTTACAATTGTGAGCATGCCATACTATTGGACTGCCATATCCTGATCTATCTGATGTTGACCAGGCCACTAATCACTTTTTGTGGCAGAGGCATCATAGAGAATGTAATATATGCTCATTTTATAGATTTAACATTCATTTGATTAGAGTTGGTTCAACAGTTTTTTCGCTGATCTTAAATGTGGAATTTATATAAAGTATATAAAATCTGTAGATATAGTATGTGCAGGGACATAGTAGGCATTATGGCTGTAATAGCAGACACGCAAAGTCATGTCACATAATAATAATACATATTTTGGAATATATGGATAAAGGAACTCAAATTTAGCACTTTCATATTGGCTTGTTGAATTAATGGTTTTAGTGTAGGTAAACTTCTTCGCTGTTTGAGGTGATCTTTACAAATGTCAGAGGAAGCTGTAGAATAGATCAAGGTCATCCATTGTCAATGATCAGGTGAAGTCATACACTTCATAAATGCTTGTGGAACTGTTAGAACTGAAAAATGGCTTAATAAGCTGGAAAATATCTAAAATTCTAATATATAGTAATTACAGAACGGTAACAGTACTACCTACAAGACACATGTTATATGTTATTGAAAATTGATAATGTACATGTTTGTGTGATGAAAAGTTATACAATTTTCCAATATACTTTCTGTATCAATTCCTAATGGCTTTCTAAATCTCTGCTCGCTTTCTTTAGATGGGAAGCTTCATTGTTTATTTCCAGCAGATATCAATCTGATTATGGTGACACAGGTGCACGGCTCGTTATATCATAGAGAGTAATCAGAGCTGTGTGATATATAACGAGCCACACCCCTGTGTGACCATGGTCAGATTTCTATCCATTGGAAATAAACAATGGCGTTTCCTATTGAATGACAGTGAGCAGAGCTCTAGAAAACCATGAGGAATTGATAAGGAAAGTATATTGGAAAATTGTATAACTTCATCCTACAAACAATAACATTTATTTGCTGAAATGGGAATATCCCTTTAGGGAACCAGTGCATTATCTGATCTGTGCAGGGGCACAACATATATTATTCAGGAGAACAGCATGGAATACATCTGGATGACAAGTTCTGCAGTGATAAGTCATTGCAGGGAGAGGTCTTGCAGTTCTAAACCCAACAGTGAAGAATTGTCACCTGTGCAAAGTCAATAAGGAAGAAAGATTCGCATTGACAAACACAGATAGGGGGTAGCATCTGGGACTGATTTAAACAGTTATTGATGTCTATGTTTTCCTGATGGCAGCCCGGTTTTATAGTACATTTATGTGCTA
Source organism: Engystomops pustulosus (assembly GCA_019512145.1). Lineage (NCBI taxonomy): Eukaryota > Metazoa > Chordata > Amphibia > Anura > Leptodactylidae > Engystomops > Engystomops pustulosus. The sequence goes on along the minus strand of CM033642.1, from coordinate 91,810,204 downwards.
CTATATGTGCTATTATATATTTATGCACTAACTGTACATATAAAAAGATAACTGAGCATGTGATTGAAAGAAATCAAGGTAAGAACTATGGGTAGTTGTCGGTTTAAACGGCATGGTAACATTATAGCATTCTCATTAGATGCTGGACTATTTTGCGCATTTTTAGACACACACAAGTGACAGGCTATCTGGTAGGTACAAGTCCTAGAATTAGAAATGAAACGCCCCTGCCAATGCACATGGCAGAGAAATTGCGAATAAGCCCTTTTTCTATGCATTACATATAGAGGTAATTGAGCAGCGGTAGATTCTGCCTGAATAGGCAAGGGTTAAAGGAATGTTAATGTTATTATCCAATGATGTTCCACCTTTTGTAACTGGAGTGTGATTGGAGGAGGAGACCACCTGACTAGGGAGTAACCTGACTAGGGGGTAACTAAACCCTTAGTCAGGGGAGAAGTTAGCTCTCTGGAGATCAAGCTCTCAACACAGGAGGAGCTCAGAGCACATGCTCTGCTCACAGGCCTCCTAGGCCTCAGCTCAGCTATTACAGACAGAGTGACACAGGACAAACAGGACAAAGCTGCAGCTTCCAGGATTGGACACAGCTACATCCTTCCCCTGCCCCTGCATCCAGGCTGGTGAGACAACTACTGAGGTTCCTCTCCAAAACCACTCCAGTACTGCCTTTGTACAGAATTGTTTGGCGTGTTGTTAGCGTTGGTTGAATAAAGAACTGTAAGTTACTTTTATGCACAACATTGCCTACGTCTGGTCCCTGCTACAGCTGCATCACCACCAAGGGCGCCCCATCTACCTACCACAGTGGTGGCGAACCTATGGCACGGGTGCCAGAGGTGGCACTCAGAGCCCTCTTTATGGGCACCCTTGCCATCACCCCAGGGTAGAGTTTGCCTGACAGGACTCAAGGCCTCTTGCAGTCCCAGGACCCCAGAAGGAAGCTACAATGATAATCCAAACTTCTTATCCTTCTTTCTACTGTAAAGGTGTCCTCGGGTGCCTATACAATTGAACCTGTGAAAGAGCAGGGAGTAATAAGTTACTGCTTAAATTGTCGCATTGGCACTTTGCGAAAAATACGTGTGTTTTAGTTGTAGTTTGGGCACTCGGTGTCTAAAAGGTTTGCCATCACTGACCTACCAGGAACACATACTACAGACTTTAAGGGCTGCACAGGGAGAACCAGTACATCAGCCTCTCCCTCTACGCCAACACCACCTGCTGGAGACCTGCCAGGCTGTAGGACAGCCCTCCGGTCCCCATACCAAGCACCCTGACACTAGCGTGCCTAGGCCGCAACCGCCAGCCACTCTGGTATTCTGGGCCCCGGCTGTCTCCAGACCCAAAGAAAAGGCTAGGCCCCGGTGGGGGATGTTGCAGAAGCAGTGTACATTCTTACTGGTATAGACTTTGGATGCAGATCGTATCACATCTGAAGTTCTTCTGAAGCCCATATAAAGCAATGCTTGGAAAGGATGAGAAACAGAGGACCCCAGGCAAGCATCTTAACTCTGTGGACTCCCATCAGAGGATCTCCCTCATGTGACATTATGGTGTCTATGGTAAGAAGTAGATCCCTATTAATTTAACCTTAATTTTACTTTTATTTTTGAGAGAGATACTCACTGATATTCCCATAACGGGGACACTGGACTCAGGGACACCCCCCAAATGGCCCAGTCTGCTTGCCTCTGTGTATCCTAGCCAATATGGGACAACCGTGAAGACAGTCCCTCCCTATGTCACAGTGCAGACATAAAACATGAGAAACAAACAAATAAACACAATAAGTTGCAGACAATCCAGGTCCCAACTGAGACAGCAAGGTACAGAATGACACACACCAAAGGAAGGAGAGAAATTTTGCTTTTGGAGTTCCATTTTCTGTAAACTAATGTTGGGGTGCCCCTGTGGTACCAGTATAATAAAAAAAACCAAGAAGTGACCCCATTTTAGAAAAGAACACCCCTCAAAGAATTTATCTAGGGTTGTATGAGAATTTTAACCCCTAAGATCCTAGCTCAAATGTAATACAAAATGAATAGTGCAGAGTAATAATTACATTTTTTTTTACTCAAATATGCCATGTTAGTACCAATGTATTTTGCCAAACTCATGCCAATGGGGAGAAAGATCTGAAAAATCATTATGCCGGTTCTGTGGTTATGGCAATACCCCATATGTGTCAATAATCTACAGGATGTGCACACGGCAGGGCTCAGTAGGGAACAAGCAAATGATAGCTTTTGAAGCACCATTTTCACTAGACTGGTGTTGGGGGGCCACAGGAACCCATGAGATGCTGGCCCAAATGAAATACAAAGTGAATGGAGCAGGGTAAAAATTGCATTGTTTTCTCAAATGTGCCATTGTGCCATGTATTTAGCCCAACTCATGCCACTGGAGACAAACACCCCAAAAATCATTCTGTGGGTTATTACGGGTACGGCAATAGTCTACAGGCTGGGGACACGGCGGGGCTGAAAAACGACAAGCTAAATTTAGCTTTTAGAACTCCTAACACCACCAAACACAAAATGGTGATGTTGGAGACCGTGGGGCTAGTAAGATCTGTCCCCGTGTCACGGATCGCTGTCATGGGCCAGTTGAAAATTTAATAGTTCCCTAAACAATGCTGCATTTAATTTACATGTGATCAGGTTACAAAAATGATGAAAGATACTCCATTGTCTCAGGTGACATAACTTTTTAAAAACTATTCAAACTTTATAAAGAACATAATGGAAATAAATGAGGAAATTGCAGTTGACCTCAACAGACCCCTTGTTAAAGTCTATCACAATGATCTACTTTATTTCACAAGAGCTTGATTAAAATTGGCACATAAGTGTTTTTCAACAATGAGGAAACCTCTAACAGATGCAACTAAAAGTCTCTTGCAATCATTGTTCTTAACGAAAATGTATTTTCATTGGTATCTTATGAAGGTTATAAGGGTTTTTCAGTACATTTTAAAAGTTTTGCTTTGCCAATTATGATTTTCATGTGGAGTATGTCTTTGTTCTATAATAAGAGTTCTGGCATCCAATAATAATTGGCCGTACGTTGTGTCTTAATGGAGACATTTTGCTTTATGTGGAAAAGCAGATTTCATTAGTGGTGACATCTGTCATTGCTAGCCAGTCTAAATGTTTAACTAGTCATCTGCCATTCACCGTTTTTGCTAAAAGCCAAGTCATATCAAAGTTGGCTTGAGATTTAAATTAAGAATTTTTTCCCTTTCAAATGTTTTTTTTCAGTAAGAACACTAAAATATCATGCTTGAGAATGGCTGCATAGAGTCAGCCGAAACGTCGCTGTATCCACTTGTGAAATAAAAGAACCTTTTCCACGGAGTGCTGCCCGCTTGCCTTATTCATCTGTACCTTTTGGGGTCATTGAATCAGACCCTTCGAGCCTGCACCCAATTTTTGGATCTCAATCCGTTCTCACTGTGCCGCCCTTCTTTGACGTATGTTCTAAAATATCATATATACAGCTTTAAATGAGTATGAAACGTCAGAAATAGCATTTCCTTTAGAGATGATTTCCATTAATTAAGAAGAGGTCAATTACTGTTCAGCATATTATCTTCGTAACTACAATGTAGGCAAACATTTTGGTCGCAGGTTATAGAAAGGATATATCGTATATCTAAAATTACAGTTTTTTTATTGTAAGTTTAAAGACATTGTTAATAAAAACATGAAAAATTAGTAATTGTGTAATAAAACATTATACTTTTTAATATATGTTATTACAAGCTACAGGCAAGATGAGATCTTTATATCAGAGGATGGAGGTACAGCAGAGCTGACTGTGTGTGTGTGATATAGCTGAGATAGAATCTAATGGAGCTCATCATCCTTCATCTGTTTCATCTCTCTTTTTCACTTTCAGATACTAGTGAATGTTTCATATGCAAATGAAACGCTCACCATGTTGGTATTACAGTTTGGCAATCTTTCTTTATCAAAAATGAATTCAATTTAAAAGCATTTATGGCAAAACATAATCACTAGAGATGAGTGAATCAATTCTAATGAAGTGGAATTCATTTAGAATTTCAGGAAAACTTCGGTTTGGCACGAATCCTTAGTTTACAGTGATTATTATTGCTACTTTATTAGCAAAATGGCCGCGAGCACAACTTGTTTCATGGGGCAGAGAACTCTGGGAAGAAGAAAGGAACACCCTCGATGACATGTGCAGACATGTAAGCCAATCAGTGACCGGCAGGCTTATGTGATGTCACAATTTACAATCCCGTCATTTCACATTGCATGTGCTGTCTCCATCGTCTAGCTGCTTCTACTCAGTAGCTGATGGAGTGATGTTTGCTCAAAGTCCAAGGTGTCCGTTTTGGGGATTTGTGTACCCCAAATTTCAATTATTTTTTGTTGCTAAAATTGATATCAAGAAATCCGTGTCAAATCAACATAGTTGCTGGAGTGATTTTTTTTTCTCAAAGTCCAGGGTGTCAGTTTTTGGGGTTCTGTATTCCACAAATTCCAATTGGTTTTTGATGCTAAAGTAGATATCAAGAAATCCGTGTCAAATCTACATAGTTGCGGGAGTGATTTTTTCTCAAAGTCCAGGGTGTCAGTTTTTGGGGTTCTGTATTCCCCAATTTTCAATAAATTTTTGTTGCTAAAGTTGATATCAAGAAATCTGTGTCAAATCAACATAGTTGATTAACCAATATGTTAGACAGAGAGGTGGCAGGTGGAGCAGGCACAGGTCACAGCACGGTAAAGGGACGTCGCAGCAGGGGTGACTGTGTGGCCAGAACTGCCAGTGTCATCTAGTGGCAGTGTGATGATTAACAAACCAAAGGTTCTCGATTGGTTGACTAGGTCACCCACTTCCTCCGATATGACATCTGACAACCCCAGGCAAGAGTCTGTGGGTTAGTCAGATACAACCCTTAGTTGGCATGGCCCAGTAGCAGGTCAGCGGCCCTCACCTGTCCTCAACCTGCCTCTGTCCTGTTCATTTTCCTCGGCCAGAGATCTACTAGGTGGTCAGGGCTCAGCGCCATTATACAGTGATTCATTGAGGACAGTCAGCAGCTGCTTGGCAGTGAAGAGATGGGGCGGACATCCGCTGCTTCATACAGTAGGCGGGAAAGTAGATATGTGGAGAGTGACACGGGATGTTAGGTTGCACTTGCAAGTAGTCAGGCTGTGCATACTGAGACCGTTGATGAGAATAGCAATGACAGGGAAACACAAATGATGATAATGTAGCTGATGGCACCAGGGAGCCGGGTGAAGCAAGGGCTTCATCATCATCATCACAAAAAGAGAGTTTCAGCTTGCGCATCAGGCAGCAAAGCAGGCAGCAAGTCGCTACTGTCAGCAGGGTCACAGTAATGCGAGATCGGGAGCTGTGGGGTACAAAACCCGTGGCACAGGGGCGAGGCAGCGGCGTTAGTAGTCACTCAGTGCTGAGTGTTGGTGGCAAAATCCACAACTCGGCAGTGTGGCAATTTTTTGTTAGTGGAGCTGAACGTGTGTATATGTAGAATCTGCGGGCAGAAAGTGAAGCGTGGCCAGGGAGCTAACGTTAGCACCACGTCTCTGTGTCAACACATGCAGCGTCACCATCCAATGGCCTGGGAGAAATGTGTCTCAGATGTGGAGGTTCAACCTGCTGCTGCAGCAACAGCAGCAGCACCTAGTGGCACACATGCCATTTCAGCCAATCAAGACTCCAGCACCCCTGCCCAATGGAGCTTTTTGTCTTTGACATTATCGGCCAGTCAAGATGCTCTTGCTCCTCGCTTCGCATGGCGCCAGCAGGCAATTACAAAGAGCCAACTGTATGTGTCCAGCCATCCTACGGTGCAGAAGCTGACCATGCTCCTATCCAAGTTGTTGGTACTGGAGTCCCTCCCTTTCCAAGTCATGGACTCTGCACCCTTCAGAGAACTAATGGCTTGTGCTGAACCGAGGTGGAGAGTTCCTAGCTGAAATTTCTTTTCCAAAAAGGCAGCACCAGCCCTTCACAAATATGTAGAGCAGGAGGTTGGCCAGTCCTTGAGCTTATCGGTTTCTTCCAAGGTGCATGGCAGCGCGGACATGTGGAGCTGTAACTATGATCAGGGCCAGTACATGTCCTTTACGGCCCACTGGGTGAATGTGCTTCCCACCCAGCCACACCAACAACTTCCACAAGAAATGGCGCTTTGTCCTCCACGTTGTCAAACTGCTGCTCCTGCGCCAATGTCCGCCTCTTCCTTCTCCACCACCACCTCAGCCTCCACAAGTCTAAGTGCTGCTCTATCATACCACATGTGCAGGGCACAGCAGTGTCATGCAGTCCTACACCTGGTTTACCTGGCCGAAAGAAGTCACACAGGGGAGGAACTGCTCCGCGTCATGCAAGAAGAAATTAATGTGTGGCTTTCTATGCGACAACTGCAAATTGGAACCATGGTGACAGACAATGGGAGGAACATGGTGTCCGCGCTGCACAGAGGAGGGATTGTCCATGCGCCCTGCATGGTGCACATGTTCAATCTGGTTGTCAAAAGGTTCCTGAAGTCTTCCACTCATCTGCAAGACATTCTAACAATGGCCAGGAAACTGTGCATGCACATCATCCATTCTTACAGAGCCAAGCACACCCTCCTTGAGATGCAGCGGCAAAACGGCCACTCCCAACATAGGCTGACATGCAATGTTTCCACCCGCCTGTATGAACCGAGAAAAGCAATTAATGATTTTTTGATTATGCAAGTGGGCAGGACTCCCCTGTGTAACTTTGATGTCAGCCACTGGCAGCTCATGCGTGACACCTGCCGTTTGCTATTTGTCAGGCGCCAGGACTATGTGATGAATAACATCATTCCACTGCTTCATGTCCTGAAATGCATACATACATACTACATCTCATGGCCTTATGCGTCCACTGGGGGCTGAACTGGAAGAGGAGGAGGACATTGGAGCACAAGCAGAGTCTGGTGCCACCACCAGAATTTGTCATTGTGCCACTCTCTGACCTCCTGCTGTTGCTGCTGCCACCTACACACTCTGTCATTGTGCCACACTGTGGCCTACTATGTTGCTGCCACCACCAGAATTTGTCATCGTGCCACTCCTCGGCCTACTCATGCTGCTGCCGACTGACTGCTGTCTCCCTGGATTTCCATAATGCTGTTTTCACCCTCCACCACTCTATGACGTTGCCACTATGTTTGGTTTTCCCCTTTATTTCATCTGTCAGAAGGAATGAAAAGCTTCAGGATTGATAGCCAAAAGCAGGAGTGGATACAGAACACAGACATTCAAATATCCCATTTACTGGTCATCTCTGTTTTGGAACTGTTTGTTTTTGGCTTTAGCAATACTGATGGATTATTGAACGATTGAAAGCAGATACTGGCGGATGAAAAGAAGGGCCAAATGATCAGTGACGTCAATGCAAAATTACTGCCTACACCCTCTCCACTCTGTAAGTGTAAAAAGAGTGCACTCTTTGACGTTATATTGGGATCTTGGCCCTCAGCTCAGACCTTTCGAGCTGGCACAGGCATTACCTCGTCAGGCTACATTCCCGCTTCACTTATTTTGCCAAAGTGCCCCTGTAAATGCTCATGGAATTGAAGAGTGAAGCGATTCTAACTGTGACAGACATGCCTGGTGACATTCTCAAAACAAATAAATACAGTGTTCAATATGCAAATTACTCTAAAAGACACAAAGATTTAAAAACAATTGGCAATGTAAAATTGTCTGACTTCGTCATGAGGTACTATACATTAGTGACATATTATATTCAAAAGTTATTCACCAAAAATTTGGAATGCCAGTATATGTACCTATATAGAAAACTCACTCTAACTACAACATTTACAAAAATTAGCAAAAATACTCCAAAGTTGAAATTTTCATTGCAATAGACTTCACGCTGTAGCAATTTTTTAACTGTAGAACTCTGATTAACCACTTCAATCTCTTCCAGCATAGCCCACTGCAGCTGGGACACTTTATGCCTGGACTGGAAGAAATGTCGGGTAATGGTAGTTTCACCAAATTTCTTTTGTTTTTCCTTTTCTTTGTCTGTCTCAAGTTCCACCTTCTTACTGTAGTTCCTTATTGCCTTGTGGTTTGACCCATGTACGCTTGTCCACATGGACACTTAAGCATATATACAACGTTTTTTTGTGTCACATGTGAACCAACCCTTAATAGGGATGGGTTTCCCCTTTATAGTCAAAAAAAGGAAAAGGAAAGTCCCTTGTTTTTTATTTTTTAAAAAAGGTTGTCTTGAAATTCTCTTGTTTCTCAAATCTGCCTGGACCAACCTATTCCCCAATGCTTTTCCTTTACAATAAATTAATTTAGGGGGGTCTTTAAACAGATGGCCACATTTTGTTTCATATTTCAATAGGACCAATGCTTTTTATTTGTATTTTTAATTAATTCAACATGCTTATCATATGTAGAGACGAACAGTATCTTTTGATCTATTTTTTTCTTTAGTCCCTGTTTTATGAATTCTTCTCTATTTGTTTTGCCAACTTCCTCCCCCACTATTTCTAGCTCTAGCCTATTGTATCCCTTTTCTCTAAATTTTTCTATTAATTTATTTTTAGTAGTGTGATAGTCCTCGTCAGAGCTGCAGATCCTTCGAGCTCCAACGAACTGGCCCCTGGGTATCCCTTTGAACAGCTGTGGGTTATGGAAACTTTTTCTATTTAGCAAGTTATTGCGGTCTGTTGGCTTAGAATATAACGTTATGGCCACAGTACCATCAATCTGTCTCTTATCCTCAACGTCCAGATAGCAAATTTGATTCTCCTGAACCTCAGCTGAAAAAAATTCATGATGGGAATTCAGATAACCAATCCATTCATGTAATTCATCTTTTGTACCTCTCCAGCACACAAACACGTCGTCCACATACCTAAGCCAAATTTTGGCCAGATGACTGTGTCCATGTCCGAAGAGGTACTGTTCTTCAAACATCGCCATATAGAGATTTGCAAAACTTGGAGCCACAGGGGACCCCATAGAAGTCCCTTGTAGCTGCAAGTTATGCTCCTTTTGAAACCTGAAGTAATTCCTGTTAACGCTTCGTGCCGTACATGAACAGCACAGAAGTGTGGGGAGTGTAACAAGAGGGCTCACAGGCTGAGCCCACTTCACACACAGGTGGGGTTTGTTGCAGTCATATTGCAGCAATCCCCCACCGCTAATAACCGCCGTTGGAGCTTGCACTGATCGCAGCTATTAATATGTCCGATAAGCGGGCTCCGCCATTTTGGATCGGTTCACCAATCCCTCAAACGTCAATGGTGGGGGCCAATGGGTTGCTATGACAGCCTCTAGTCCTCGTCAGACCCGAGGCTGTCTGTTTTCTGAAGATTTGTTACAATGAGCCAGTGGCTCTTTGTAATGAATACTGTGCAAACATGCCATATACTGCAATACAGTAGTATTGCAGTATATGGTAGGAACAATCAGACCATCTAGTGTTAATGTACCCTAGAGGGTATAAAAAGTAGTAAAAAAAGTTTCAAAAAAGTTTCAAAAATAATAAAAAAAGTTAAAAACTTAAAAGTTCAAATCACCCCCCTTCCCTAGAACTGATATAAAATGTAATAAACAGTAATACAAATTAGGTATTGTCGCGTCCGAAAATGGCCACTGTACCAAAATCTAAAAACGATTATTGATCGCGGTGAGCCACATATCGGAAAATAGCGCCCAAATGTCCGAAACGTGACTTTTACACCATTTGAAATCACATAAAAAATGGAAAAAATGTCGCACAGATCTCAAAATGGTAGCAATTAAAATGTTGGCTCATTTTTAAAAAAATTACACCTATCACAGCTCCGTACACCAAAGTATGAAAAAGTTATTAGCGCCAGAAGATTGCAAAAATTAATTTTTCTTTTTTGTACACATTCGTTTAATTTTTGAAAATGTATTAAAACACAATAAAACCTGTATAAATTTGGTATCACCGTGATAGTACCAACTCAAAGAATAAAGTAGAGGTATTATTTGGAGCGCAAGATGAAAGTGGTAAAAACTGAGCCCACAAGAGCATGTTTTTTTTCCAATTTTTCCACATTTTTTCCAGTTTCCAGTACACGACATTGCATAATAAATAATGTGACGGATAATTAAAATTTGTTGCACACAAAATAAGCCCTCACACAGCTCTGTACACGGAAAAATGAAAAGGTTATGGATTTTTGAAGGTGGAAAGCGAGAAATGAGAAAAAAAACCCTGAGCCCTTAAGCTGTTAAGGATAATTTCCAGCAAATTCATAATGAAGTAAATATAGGCATTGGACAACCTGGGATCCTCACCTAATTTTTCTCCTACCACTAAAAGCCCCTTCTGAGTTGGAATATTCATGTAGAGGCTCTTTATGTTCAAAGTGAAAAACAGGGTAACATCTGTCAAAACTTGTCCTCTAATTCTCTCTAAAAAATCTGTGGTGTCTTTCAAACAATTAGCTTTTTTTTACCAATGGTTGTAGGAAGCTATCCACATAGATCTTGAAGGGGTATTGTGCGGAATACACATCTTTATGTATTTTGGGGAGTGGATACAGCACAGGCACACTCGGGGAATCATGGACAAGCCTCCTAAATAATGCATCCTCTATAAGTCCCTCTTCCATCATTTAATAAAACATCGAACTCTCTCTTAGATATATTTATAGGGTTCGATTCCAGTCTACGATACACTTTCTGACTTTCTGATCAGACAATTGTAGCTTGGCCTCCTGTATATACAGTTCCCCATTTAGACAGATTTTTAATAGCTTCCTTTTCCTCCTTTGTAACATTTTGTCTAGTTCCCTTTTTAACTTTATCCCACAATTCTAAAATTTCATGACTGACCACCCGTTGGAAAAATTCTAAAGCATTACAAGCCACTTCTGGATCAAATGATCTCCGTATTTTGAGCTTCTCCAGAAACCTTTTTTCTAGCGTTCATTTTCACATTTTCATTAATATCAAAAAACATTTTAGTTCGAATATATCTACAGAAACCATGGAAATCGACAATAAAATCTTATTTTTGTATATCATAAGTGGGTAAAAACCCTAAACTTTTATTCAGAATCTCTTTTTCGGAATCAGATACCACTTTAGAGGACACATTAACAACACAGTCAGTACCTTTATAAATCTCCATTATTTCTTTTTCGGTTGGTTTTCGTTCTTGTTTTTTCTTTTCCATCTATATTCTTTGAGGAACTCTGATCTTTTCTTGGTTCTAAGAAGGGAAGCCTTTAGCTTTTGGGTCGATCTAAACCTCATCCCACTTGTCTCAGGTTGTCTCACTCATTATTTGATAGGGTTGTATCCACACTTGTATATGAATTGCGTTCCTTTGACTTTCTCCGTTTCCTTCTTTCATCCGCCCATGTGTAAACTCTATTGAACAAATCTTACGTGTCTCTCTCAAATTTCTTAAGTTTACTTTGTACAATTGAGGTTTTTAATGACTCTATGTTCTTTGGTAATTCCCCATAAAACTTGAAATTTTCCATCGTTGTTTGTGCTCTATAGTCCACTTCCATCTTTTTATCTCATTTTGTAGTCCATCGATTGCTATTTGTAGATATTGTTAGTAAGATCAAGTCCAAAGAATAGCAACTACTTAAAGCATACCAGTTTTGTTGAAACAATGTATCCTTTTTTAACATTATCGGAGCAAGTGTACTCCTCATTCCATGAGAGATTCTTTGCACTTTAATGTACTCAGTGAGTGTAGAAGCATGTAGCAGTAAGCTTATTTCCTTTTTCTTCATCTGTTCCAATCATTTGGGATAATCAGCGCCAGAATTTTCTTTTAGGTTACTGAGTGTTAACCCTGCTGTTTCTGGTGATTGAATAATGGAGTTTCTTTCAGCCTCTGTCAACATGTATGTCTCAGCCCTGCTTTCAGTCAATCTTGCAATTTCTTCAAATTATATTTTTAATCATATTAGGAGTCTGGTCCATATAATCCAGCGTGAACTCCAGGGGAATGGGCTTAGCACACCTTGTAGTTAATTCACTACGGAGGACGGCGTCCAGCACATCATGTGACGTTTCGGGGGCCCCTTCTTCAGACATGCGTAGTAACATTCCCACCATTAATAAATACAGCGGTCAATATGCAAATAACTCTAAAAGACAAGAACATTAGATACTAGTGAATGTTCAGAAGGTAAATAAAAGTGTAGGTAAACCTGGACCCTGATAATGTAACCAGATTGTCAGCACACAGGGATCATAATGTGTCTGCTTAGAGACTCCCCTCCCACACTCTGGAATTTTGCACTGATTATCACTGAGTTATAAGAGCTATAAAACTAAGTAAAATTGTAAAGTAAAGGGGTAAAAATGAGGTTTATTGTGTAAATAACACTAGGAGTTTAAAATTTGAGAAATTTCTTTTATGGGCAAACCCCTTAAGCTCACACTGTGGGGCAGATTTATCAGAAATGTCGGAGAGTAGAACTGTTCTAGTTGCCAATGACAACCAATCAAAGCTCAGCTTCACATTTTCTAAATAGCTGTGGGAAAATGAAAACTGAGCTCTAATTGGTTTCCATGGACAACTAGAACAGTTCTGCTCTCAGACACTTCAGATAAATCTGTCCCATGTAAATCCATCTCTCCAGGGAGATCAATAAAATCTTCACTTTCTTTCAGAAGTATTTCAGATACTTACATTTTTTTAATTCAGTTCTACAAAAATTATCAACAATAATCACATACATAGTAGATTTAGATTTTAGATTTTCAAGAGTCTAGTGGAATAGAAAGTAACACATTAAAAGGATTTCATCACTGAATCTATTATAAAATGCATTCATTTTGTTATCCACGGTTTATTGTTTGCTTGGACAGTTACCAGTTGTTCCTGCACTACGCTGTCCACACAAAACAATATATACACAGTTATACAGTCTGCGACTTAAACAGCTTCCCCTTCTATGGCAAAAACTGACCAATCGGTGGTTTTCAAACAACCTTAAGGGCCTCTTCATTTTCAGTAATCCATTCACACTTTTTTTAGATTGCGCTTTGCCAAGGGACAATAAGTTGGTTTCAACAGAACCATACTATGTTCTGATCCCTCAGACACAAAAGCATTATCAACATTTACAAACATTTTGTCTAGAATTTTTTCACCATGTGTGGCAGTTGAAACATACTGTATCATCTCAAGCAGAAAGGGTTCCATTGCCACATGATTGAAATCCCCGATTGTGAATTTCGAGTTTGTTCTTGAACAATTTTCTCCTGTAGCTTAATTGCCATTGCTTCCTTTGCCAATGGGGGAATATATAACATGAACAAAACTACAGTGCTGAATTCTCGGGTTACATAATATGGGCACAAACTCAGAATTATAAGTTCAATATGTGGAGTACATTCCACTTCTCGTACTGTGAGGAACAGTAGTTTTATAAACCTTATTCAATATTTCTTTATACTTCCTGCTCTACACCCCTGAAATGGTCTCTGGATCTCCACTGGTATACCCATATATCTTATTTTTTGTTTTCATACCCGCTTCCCCACGGCCATTATGCAATTTAGTGAATAGTGCAAAGTTGGGGTGTTTCCATTTTTCATTAAATTTTTCCCCCTTCCAGAGTTCAACAGTTCCATGCAAAACTCGCCCCTCTGCAAAACTGAATATACCAGATTCAAATAGGTGACATGGTGGAGGTGACATAAAATACACAACAAAGCTACACAGACAATACCGCATAATAATGTCGACCACACCCATCCTGCCCTCCAACATCCCAAACACTTGCATATTCCATTTTCTTTCCAAGCTGTTTTTAATCCATGTCTGGAAGTTTTGTAGTTTGTACAGTTCATATATATGTTCCTTCAGAATATCAGTAATCTTGATTCAGAGTACATGATTGTCCCAAAAAATTCTTCATGTGAAATGCCTAGGAGACCCTTAGTGTTTTTGTAGGGGACTTCCCACCAGTTTCAAGGGCAATGGTACCAACACTGATCATGTGGAAAAACCAGCCTAACCAGCTTACCCACCCCTCACCCTGCCACTTGTCACAGTTTGTCAGGCACTTAAAAGTTGGCTATACGAAGTCTCACACTCGGAAGCCCACGAGGTCAACCATGTAAGGTTAACAACCACCAGCAGCAATCTTCCTCCAAAGCATCACCACCCACTACCTCTTAGCCCCACCACCACCTTAACCTATACTGCACGCCTGGCCGTACTCTTGGCCAAACCAATTACTCTATTTCCCCCTGATATCTCATCCCAACGAAACCCCTGTGGATCAATTTCCTAAGCCACTCACCAAAACCCAATGTGTAGGATAAAAGCGTCTTCATAACACTCTAACTTCTTAATCACAGTAGTTTCCACTTTGCTGACACTATACTTAGGAGTCACAGAAGCACCAAATTATTAGACTCTGGTACATTAACAACCTCCCGGACTCCAGACGACCTGCACTTACAACAACTTTGCATGGCTCCAGACTTGACCTCTCTCCCCACATCCGCCTCAGGGTTCCCTGCTCCAATTGCAAATCGACGGAACAGGCGATTGGGATGTTGCTCCAGGTGTGGGCTGCAGCAGTTCTCCAGGAAAGCAGACCTCCGCAGCATATCAACACAAGCCTAGACTGCAGCAACAGTACTACCCGAAGTCAGTCGCTGGACCAGCCCCAACACATGAGACAGCGCTACTAAACAAATGAAACAAACATCTGACAAAGACAACTGAAGGGTGCAACCACGTAATTGACGATCCCCTCCTTGCTCCTTGCACCCCCCGTAGTCAATCATGGAAAAAATGTACATAATGGTGTACAAGTACACGGGAATTTTTGGGAGTATAAAAATTGTTCACTGTTGAAGTCAATTATCTGACTAATATCTTGAAGTGCATTCCTTAATAGAGTAAATATAGTGATATTGCATCAATAAGAATGGCCCCAGGGGGTAAAATTAGATTTCAGGGATTGAGGTATCTTTGCTAATTAAAACATGTTTTAGGTTTTAAAAATAGTAACAATTATTTTACTCTTGTGAGGATTTTGGTAATGAAAAGTTGATTGATACTATCATCTAAGGATTTCAAAATTAAGACTATGAATTAACAGCATAAAAGTAATAATAATCAAAAGCACCAAGCTGAGTTTACTCACATTACATCAATGGATCCTCTTATCAACTGTTGAGCTACAGTGACCTTGATTGCTTAGTTTACTTTGTATGTAAATTCATTTTGAGGAACATTAAGTCTTTGACATTTCAACATTCTATGCAGCACATTGATCATCGCATAGAGATGGGACTGCAAGATAATGTTTTGCTGCTAACTATAAAAGCACATGTAGATGGGTCAATGTCACTTTTTAAAATTGTCAGAGACTGGCTGACAAATTCTAACACAAAATGGCCTAATAATGGACAATGGACAGCATAATATGCCATTGGTAATACTTTGGCTGTTTCCTCCACCAAAAAAGAATTACCTTATATACTCGAGTATAAGCCTAGTTTTTCAACACAAAATTTGTGCTCAAAAACCCTAACTCGGCTTATACTCGAGTCAACTAAAAAAATAAAGTCAAAACTCACCTTTCTGACATCACCTGTAGGTCCTCTTCTGTCTGAGACAGTCTGAGACAGAAGAGGACCTATGGGGGACGTCGGAAAGATGAGTACAGTGTTATTTTTTTTCCTACTACAGGGGCTGGGCAGGCTGTATGCTACAGGGGCTGGGCAGGCTGTATGCTACAGGGGCTGGGCAGGCTGTATGCTACAGGGGCTGGCAAATTATATACTGGGAGGCCGTAACCAATGCATTTCCCACCCTCGGCTTATACTCGAGTCAATAGGTTTTCCCATTTTTTTTGTGTTGAAATTAGGGGGGTCGGCTTATACTCGGGTCGGCTTATACTCGAGTATATACGGTACTCACTGGCACAGAACTGGGTTATGGTTGGTGTATGCCCCTGGGAGAATATTTGGCACGGGCCCCCAAAGAGTTTCCAACCCTCCACTCTACCAACACACATTAGTTTTCAATCTTATACTTCTACACCACATCATAAATGTAGGTTAAAGACTATGATGGCCTCCCCAATAATCATGAGAATATAGATGATCTGATGTTCAGTACATAAAAATAGTAATTTAATTTATATTAACTTGTGGTATATCAACCTAAACCAATCCTACTAACTAAGCTTACTACATAGATGAAGTAAATCAGCACAATCTTAAAGACTCCTAATAAGGAGGGATGCAGCGCCCCCAAAGGTTCTGACTTGATCCTCTTGTATATATCAAAAAGATTTGAATATACTCTAATAAATATTTTTTTTAGGATTGTTGTTGAATCTGTTACCAGTGTCATAACAGATATGTTTACTTTATACTTTATTGCAATTTTCAAGTTACAATATCCAGACTCCTGCTCACCACTTGGTCGGTGGGATTTGCTTGGGTGTTCAGGTTTTTACTTTTGCTGAAAATGTTGCAATAAAAGTCAATTTTGCTGGAAACCCAAGTCTGGAAGTGCCGGTGCTTTTTACAGATATTTCCACCTTTGTTTTAATGCAGGAGAAGGCAATTTTTCATGAAGCTTATAGATCACTGGAGCAGATATTCAGATTCATAGGTGACTATTATTTTCAGTTCTGCGTTGTACTAGGAATATAATGATCACAAACAAAAATTTGAAAAGGGCAGCTATTTTTAATGGCAAACTACAAGTGGACTCAAAGGCCAGGTCAACAGTATGTGAGAAGCAAGTTGCCCTTTTAACAGCATTAGCAATGTAATGCTTTGTAAACCCATGTGATATTAAAGACTTCAGACAAAGGATAGTTGTGAAGCAACTATACACATGACTGCTATTTACATTACAATTACTATTCATTCATTAGTTGCTATCTAACATTGTTTAAAGCCATCAGATATGATTTATTATGCATTGAACTCCTTTCTTTCAGGCATGAGAAGCATGAAAAAGTAGCAATTTAAGGCAAACACCTTTGAAATTATTTCTTTTTAGCCCATTTGTGGACCAAAAGGGCAGCACAGGAACAAAGAAGTCAACGCAGGGATTCCTTGACTAGCCAAATATGCTATATCCTGTCCCAGAAAACTGAAATATACACCAGCCCTCGGTTGCATATACCAGCCCTCGGTTTCAGCTTCTGTGAGAGTGATGCACCACAGGTTAGATTATCTTAATAATTCTGACCCCTCTTGCATTATGCAGCCCAAAACAAGTGCAACTCTAAATAAATTGGACCCATTTTTTGTTACCTGTATATAATATGATAAATTGATTGCTAGAGTTATGAGTATTAAATGAGAGATATATGCAATGTAGGGATGTATGAAGAAATACTGATTGCATTTAATATTTTGGTCCAGAGAGCTGGAGGCTTTTGTGTGACATAACAGAATATTAGATAAACTCACCAGAATCAAGATAATGTATTTCAATATTATACAGTCTAACATATTTAAAAATTCTCAGTTGAGTGTAAGTACTGTTTGATCACACATCATGGTTGTCCATATGCGAATGGAGCTAGTCACTATGCATTTTCTGATACAACAATCAAGAGATTTGTACATAGCATAACATGTAAAAACATGAAAATGAAAATGCCCTGGGGAGAGTGCGTCACTATATTTGTATTTGTATCCATATCCGGGACCCGCTGCTTGCTCCACCGTGGGAAGGACATTACTCCTTGGAACCCCCCCTTGATGATGTAACACTTCTGGCTTTCATACTTGTATGGCGTATGGAGGAATTGCGTGTTATACCACTCAGTCAGACGAAGTGGTGTGACTAATTCCACAATTTTGCCCTTGTCATATGTGATGTAATAAGCAGCACCAGTTTTAATGTGTAGCCATTGAACAGGATTAGTCGGGATGGGAAACTAGCCACTAAACAGGAGAACTGGAGCACCATAGTAGGTAAGGATAAGATTTTTATAGTTTTTTTAGCCCCCCAAACCTTTTATGGATTTTTATTTTAAAGTCTGGACAAGCCCTCTAAGAAAGCAGAGTAGTGTAAATTTGGAGACACTTCTTTGTGTTAATACATATGTATATAACTAATTGTCAGTCTATTTATGTTGACAATAAAGGGGTTGTCCAGTTTCTGCAAATAATTGTTATTGTGTAAATGAAAATTTCTACAATTTTCCAGTGTATACTTTCTGTATGAATTCTTTAGGGTTTTCTAGATCTCTGCTTGAGGTAATTCTATAGGAAACGTCTACTTCCAGTGAATACAATCCTGTCCATGCTGATGTGACACAGGGCAGAGCTTATTATATCACACATTTCAGATTACTCTCTGTAATATAATGAGCTGTGACCATGAACCAGTGTTTATCCACAGGAAGTAAACAATGATAAATTGATGATAAATTAAATCAATAAATGTGAGTGACCTATTTCAAGCCACTAAGAGCTTAAAGGTGGGTTATACAATAATTATACAACAATAAATTCATTAAGAATACCAGACTGGGCAATAGCAACAGTCAGTAAGTACAAGTCAAATGGTCAGGGAATCACCCACATGACCAAAGTTTTTAACACCATATATCAGATAGTAAATACCATACCCAATGGGAGAACTGCACGCAGAAGACCCCGACACGAGTTTCACTGTCGCACTCTATCAAAGGGAGTCTTTTGTGTAGAATAATCTACAATTTGTTCCTTAGATGGTGATAAATGGTGATAAATGTGAATTAGATATAATGCAGGTTCATCATCTTCCTCTCTTCTCTTTTCTATATTTATTGTTTTATAGCAGACATTTTTTTTCGGGACTGAATAGATTTTTCAAAATTTACAAAACCTTGAAAGTTGAAAAGACCCCCAGAAATCACACATTTTGTAGTAATGGATTCATATTTATTGACAATTTTTTCTTAGTGCTTTGTTTGTGTGGCAGTAATCTCCTAGTCCTGTCCTATTTTTACCTATTCAGTGTCTTCCCATTGAAGTCTATGGGTCTCACATTTTTCAGGTCACATTCAGGTTTACACATTTTTGCGGACCTTTTATGCATTTTGTTGCTTAGATACACACATGTACAGAAAATATCACATGATCAAGTTTAAATAGAGGCAAGAAGCCAATGACATAATTTAAGCCAGTTTTTGCAGATCAGCAACAATGGAAGACACAGGGGCTGTTTTTGCAGACCAGGGCAGAGAGAATAGGTCAAAAAATGGGTGAAAAACACAGTGTAGAAACTGACCTACAAGCCCTATATTTTTTCAGACAGAGGAACAAAACTGTCATTTGAAAGGGACCTTAGAGTACAAAAGGTATCCATCATAAAGTCCATTGGGGGAATTTAATACAGTTTGACAACACTAATCTTTTGCTGCAACATATTCATCATAAAAATCTCCTTTTAGACATGAATTAAGCTGGTCTAAACTGTGTGCCGCCTTCCTAATTTTTTTGGTGCACAGACTATTAACTGTCTGTTCATGGACCTTCACTTTGTCAGAAGAGTTAAAAGATTGAAAAAATGCTATTAAAGCCTTCATAAATGTGTCAGAAGGCGTTTTTGGCACAAATTTCTCAAGAAGTCTTACCAAAGCAGCTTCATTAACACCCCCCATATCTTTTATGAGATATGGAAATCCAGTCGGAGAATGTTACATGTGGATGAGAAAGGGACCCAGCTCTAAAATGATACAGGCATCTACTACGCCATTCTTATACACGTGCAGCATTCAATGATTGGATTTCCTTATATTTCCTTATGGTTTTTCTATGTGTTTTCTGCTGTTCTGTTGTTCCTGAAACTAACTTATGACCTTCGTGTGCCTTTTCAAGAGATCTCTGTACTGATCCGATCAATTGTTTTAGTGGCTGAAGGGGCTGTCCAATATTCTGCATTTATTATTTGCATCTTAAAAAAACCTGACAAGCCATGTGACTAGTGCCTAAACATTAAATTATATCAAATGCTCAACTGGGGGTTTGGATCAATTACTCCTAAAATGGTTAATACTGTATAACTGTCAGCCATCTATACCAGTGCATTCAGTCCTAAGAGAAGGCTAGAGCCAACAGCCAAGATACTGTAACAAGAGAAAGACTGCACAATTATTTTGAGTTTTCAGGAGCACGGTAATTATTTTCCTGACTGGAGATATGATTAGAGAACATTTAACATTCCAATAATTGATATAATATTACTAGAACACGCAGGCAGACCTGGAGAGCTGTACCTATGTGTAGGTAGCTAGTAGCAGCAGGACTGTGGAATAAAAATTGAGCTGAAGATCCTAAAATGGCTGTGAATCTGCCCATAAATCTGGACTGCTCTCTGCATTGAACTTCTCCTCTGCTAAAAATGTCATCTGTAGTATCCAGTCAGGAGCTTCCTTCAGATCTCACTCAGAGCAAAATAGGGGTGTTGACTGGTTTGTTGAGTATCTCAATACAGAAAGCAAAATGTATTTTAACCTAAAGAACTGCCCTCAGAGGTGTCTATCTTCTATCTACTACAGGGGGGGGGGGTGGCTATATGCTACAGGGGGGACAGGCTGGCTATATACTACAGGGGGGAAGGCTGGCTGTATACTACAAGGAGGGCAGGCTGGCTATATACTACAGTGTGGCAGGCTGGCTGTATACTACAGGGAAGGCAGGCTGGCTATATACTACAGGGGGGGGCAGAAACTTTTTTGGAAAACACATTCCACATAAAGGCACAAAAATTACACATTCATGATGGATTAAATGACTAAATGCTTTGCAAAGTTTGATACCTGAATTTCTCTGGAGTATACAGATGGCCATATCTTGTGGTAAACTGTGCAGCAGTGGGAGTGTAGGAGGGTCATTCGGAGCAGTATCACATTGTACAGACTATAAAATGTTTATTTTTTTGTTTATGTGGACAAATGTGGGCTTATCTTTTGTGGGATGAGATGCACTTTTCAGATAAATCCTTTTGGAGAGTCTATCCCTTGTTGATTGGATTTTATTAACTCTTTCTGGGTGAAGGAATATAAAATCATCAATTCTTTTTTTTAGAATTTTTAACTCCTTTTGGGACCATTCACCATACTATACAGCTGACACTTGCAGCTTCTGGCTCTGACTCTGCTTGTGAGCTGGTGCCCGGGGCTTGATGTTGTGCAGTACCATTAAGTCCAATGTTGGGAAGCCTCACAGGAACTCATTATAGCATTACAAATACAGATTTATTGTAGGCTGAAGTAACTGTTAGCCTAACTAATACCCTGCCAGAGTCACTTTTTTTGCGAGGCGTGCAACGTGTAAAAGACTGTGGCAAAAATCTGTGTTGTGCACCCCGACTTCTTTATGCCTTGTATGCTAGTTTTATGTTGATGATAAATAAATCTCCTCATAGGATTTTATTTAGGGGCACGAGAGTTCAGAGCGTACAGTACATGCTACATTTTCTGTATCATTTTTTTTTACGCTTCAAAAACACTTGATATCTTATGTGAGAGATGTAACAAAAAGTTACAATTCAGCTGTAATATTTCTGGAAATTAAGAAAAGTTTAGCAAGACACCTGCCACTAACAGCTTTTAATGTTTTTGGGACTAGTATATAAAAATAATTCCCTGGGGTTAGAAAAAACACAAAACTTGCAAGGGATATGGAGTATCCATAGAAGTAAAATATAATATAAAAGTTACAGAAAATATGGTGAAACTGTTTTCAAGTGAAATCCCTTTTAGAGGACAAGAGGTCACTCTCTACATTCAACCTCCAGAGGCGACAAGGCTTCTGTAACATAAAAACTGTGAAATAGCCTGCCTCAGGAGCTGGTCACAGCAGGACAGCAGAGAGCTTCAAGAAGGGCTTAGCTGCCTTATCACAACAAAGTAACATTGATACTTGTGTAAAAGTACAGAATTCTGTTACCACATATTGTTTCCTGTCTGCTATGTCCCTTGCCTATTCCAATCCTTTCAAAACTTGATAGACACATCTTTTTCAGCCTTGCTAATGATGTAACTGCAATAGGATGAATAGGAAATGGCAATGAGTGCAATCTATAGGGGAATCTGTCAGCTCATGTCCAGATAATAATCTAGCAGTTATGATCTAATTAAGAAGGTGGGCAGTGGACTACGATGTGTGCATAGATATATATCTATATATAAAATAATAATGTATTGTATGCACACATATGAAATAAATACCATCATGTATACATTCTGTTGTAGAATTCACTCTGACGCCCCAAAACGTAAAGTAACCAATTATAACATATAGACAAGAATAAAGACTATGTAAGCAGCAGCAGCTTTCATACTGATCCTTGGAACATGCTTGATTCTTTCTCAGCGGACTGGAAATGTGAGCATTGAGCGGAGGCAGCTGAATGCTCAGACGCTGATCCAAGCTCTACAATGGGACACTACAAGCCACCAATCAGCTGAGAGAGAGCAGATGATGCTGCCAGCTGTGGCTGGAGATATACCAGTGGGAAGTCTAGTCTGCACACACTTTCCCTGAGAACTGTGCCGAGCTGTAGATCAGAGCATAGGCACCACATAGGTGACTGCAGCCTCCCCTTCAGTACCAGTTATCCAGATGGATGATTCCTAATGCTACAGTCACTGCAGATGTTATTTATTTCATACTAGGGAGTGCTTACAAGTTCACTTTCTGTCTGTTCTGGAATATAACCTGTTGCCTGTGACTATTTGCTTAGACCTGGTTTTCTTGGAGACCGCCAATATTGATTCCCTCTACATATTCTCTCTCCACTTCATTTCTTGTAAGTAACTGACTGCAACAAGCTACAATGTAATATATCATTTATTGCAATCAATGTATTCTTGTGCTATAGTTTGTGATCTTTGTGCTCCAGTCTATGTAGTGAATAAAAAAGGTTATTTTATTAAATGTCATATATATATATATATTAAATGATTTCATTCTTGTATTTTCTTATATTGAGTGAAGCACCAGTTAATGTTGGAAGGGTCCTATTTTTTCTGTGCTATTACGTTATGGCTTCTTATGCCGAGTTGAGGGGTCTCAGCAGGTCAGTGAGATCAGTTTGCATGTTAATGTCTTCCTATGCATTATTGTCCAGTCAGCTGTTGTAAAATGTAGTAATGTAATTACAAACACGTGGTTCTAATTCAAGGCAGGAACAAATCCAAAATCTGTAGCATGTAAGACAATGTTCACATCTGTGTTCACAGGATTCTGGCATGTTATATCCTCTTACACATATTCTGTCATATTTCTGTAGTCTCAGAGTTGGAAAGCTTGGTTATACTAGGAAAGATACATACATAGGACAACTTTTTATACAGAGTCACACAAGTAATATTGTGCTATTTATCAGAGACATTTGGGGGCTTTTATTATTGACTTTCTGTTAAAGTGATAGTTCAGATCATTTTCGGTTGTGCCCAATTCATTAAGCCCTTGTGCCACAATCTAACATCCCATTCTAAAGTCTCCTAGAAGCAATTACTTTTCTGTTCTGGGTGTTAGTTCAACAACATCAAATATATAGCCAAAATTTCTTCTGCAAAATTTGGCATGTGTTACATATTGATTAGGAATTTAGGATACACTGACAGAAGAATTCACTTTTTGTCAGATATTGTGTGGAACTTTAAAATGATCATGTGCACGAACATTTTATTGACAGAACTTGGAGAGGCTAGGCCCCACAGCAGATTTCCCCTTAAAGGGGTATTCCCATCTGGGCATTCACATTTAATTTAATTAATCTCCCATATAAACTCCAGTATAAGCCGAATTGTTCAGCACAGCTGTCCTTGCAGGCGACCACCACTGCTGGAGTGACTGCCAAAAGAAACACACAGTTTTTTCATATGAAATGTCAGGGAGTTATTGCATGTCCTACAGACATCCTGTGGTAAAGAAATACCACTTTAACCCCTTAGGGACGTGGCCCTTTTTCGTTTTTGCATTTTCATTTTTCACTCCCCATCTTCAAAAATCTGTAACTTTTTTATTTTACCATGTAAAGATCTCTATTTGGGCTTGTTTTCTGGGTAAAAATGTTAACTTTATAGTGCTGTTATTTATTATTCCATGCCATGTACTGGGAAGCGGGAAAAAAATTCAGAATGCAGTGAAAATGATGAAAAAACGCATTTGTGCCATTTTCTTGTGGGCTTGGATTTTACAGCTTTCACTGAGCGCCCCAAATCACATGTATATTTTATTCTTTGGTTCGGTACGATCACAACGATACCAAATTTGTATAGGTTTTATAATGTTTTCATACATTTAAAAAAATTTAAACCTTCTGTACAAAAAACAATTCTTCATTTTGTCATGTTCTGGCGCTATTAACTTTTTCATACTTCAGTGCATGGAGCTGTGGGTGCTCTCATTTTTTGTGACTTTTGATGACATTTTTAATGCTTTCTTTTTTAGGACTGTATGGGCTGTTGATCACTTTCTATAGATTTTTTTATATTTTTCAAACTAGCAAAAAAGTGGCATTTTCAACTTTGGGCGCCAATTTCCGTTACGGGGTTAAACGCTGGGAAAAATCTCTAATATATTTTGATAGATCGGACATTTTGGGACGTGATGATACCTAATGTGTTTATGATTTTTACTGTTTATTTATATTTATATCAGTTCTAGGGAAAGAGGGGTGATTTAAACTTTTACTTTTTTTACAATTTTTTACTAATTTTTTTTACATTTAAAAAAAAAACATTTTTACCATTATTTTAGATCCTCCAGGGTAATTTAACCCTGCAAGGTTCGATTGCAAGGTCCGATTGCTATACAGATATTTTACAATGATTTTTAATAGCCTGCCATCTGCAGGCTATTAGAAATCATTGCACATGGCAAGCCTACGTGTCTCAATGGGACTCTAGGCTGCCATAGCAACCGATCGCCGCCCTCCGATGATGTTCCAGGGGGCGGCGAACAGCCATCCAAGATGGCGGACGGCATTTAACGATAAGTTAGGTTCCACGGTCGGGTTCGACCGCGGCACTTAACAGGTTAACTGCCGCGATCGGTGCAAGCGCCGACCGTGGCAGT
Source organism: Engystomops pustulosus (assembly GCA_019512145.1). NCBI lineage: Eukaryota > Metazoa > Chordata > Amphibia > Anura > Leptodactylidae > Engystomops > Engystomops pustulosus. The sequence continues at coordinate 91,785,104 of CM033642.1, read as the reverse complement.
GACAGGCGGGTGTTGGCTGTTTTATACAGCCGTTACCCGCTGTATATGGAGAGAGCTCAGCTCGTGAGCTCTCTCCATACACCCCTTGCAGTGCGAGGACGATATAGTTCATCCTCGGTTGGCAAGGTGTTAAGCATATACAATACAGATTTCTACACATATCTATACACTCATCCATGCAGATACATACAGTATATAGTCAAATATACTAAATTCAGTATATACATATAACATACAAATACATGCAGTACATACACATCATTTACACATATAGGGGCAGATTTATCAAGCTGTCTGAAAGTCAGAATATTTCTAGTTGCCCATGGCAACCAATCACAGCTCCTCTTTAAAATATTCATGAGCACAGGTAAAATTAAAGCTGAGCGGTGATTGGTTGCCATGGGCAACTGGAAATATTCTGACTTTCAGACAGCTTGATAAATATGCCTCATAGTGTATACACTAATATTCATATGCATAAAGAATTTACACGCATACATACTATAAATACACGTAGCAACTAAATGTACACATCATATACAAATAGACCTACATTTAGTATATACTAAACTATTTACACCTACAAACAGTATATTCACACAAACATACATTTATACATTCACAGGGGGTCATTTATCTTATTCCCTTCTCTGCACTCTTTTTGTGCCTGTTGTAAGTCTCTTTTTTGCACCTCATTTGTCATTGTCATTTTGCTTCTTTGTCAAATGCAGGGTTTTTTTTGCAAATTTTAAAAAGGCACAATTTATATTTATAATCATACCTTTCCTAAGCATCGTCAGGACTGGCGTGCAAAACAGCCATTACACAGCTAAAACACCAATGGAAGGAAAAGATAAATGACCCCCATAGACATGCTCACTGTCCATCAGTTTTATTTTACTCATTGACGCTGCCTCCTTCTTATTGCAGGGTGGTCAGATGCCACTGATCAGAATGCAACCCATTGGCAGGCCACATGCAGGAAGCAGAGGGCAGGACATTAGAAATTCCTGGTCTTGCCATCCCCTCCCCCAATGGTCGCAATCTGAGCAGATGGCTCCGCCTGATGCTCTATGTGCTGTGGAGGGTATGCAGCTGAATAGGTATAACATGCTACACATCCTCTATTCTTTACTCTGTGTGTAAGGTCACAAAAGCCGTGCCCCCTAATACTGCAGGTCCTGTGGAAGTTGCTGTTGTTGCTACAGTGGTGGTTACATCTCTGTTGGAATCTACAATTAAATGTCCAGTAGTTTCATATAAATGAATGAGGTTTACAAAAAAAACAAGATTTCAATATTAAAGATCATTGTAAATGTGTCGCTTTACAGATTTGCCCTGATGCTCTGAAGTCAAGCATCTGTAGATACGTTAGTATTTGTCTTCAGTAAAGCATGAGGACTTTACAGTGCTGAATTGTGTCTTCAAAATCAGGTTTTGTTTTCTCTGAGGAATTCATTTAATTGGGTCTTAAATCCATTAAAAGTACCAAAGTCACTTAACTATTCTATAAAATACAATCTATTGAAGAGGAAACTAAGCCTCTTAATAAAAAAAATTATCCTACAAACTGATCCTACAAATCCTATCCCAAGCTGAGGATTTACTACAGCAGGGTGAGTGCTAGTGACCAATGCCAAAAGTTCAGTTTCTTCTGTAACTTTCTCAGTAAAATAAAACTAGCATTTCCTAAACCAATCTTGATCCTTTTAGTTTTGGAGTGAGATGCACCTCACCTCTTAATAAATGCACAGCCAATAGCAAGACCTCATCCACTTTTAATAAAATATTGCATTTTGTGTAAAAAAAAACTTGTTTATGCCATGAACATACATAGAGGGAAAGCTTTCGGTGAATATATTAAAGTGCCTCAAGGGTCCTCAATATACCTACTGATAAAAAAAATCTTCTTTTGACCTCAATGTGATAGTATTCACTGGGAGTTTAGCTTTTTTGTTGACTGAGATTGATATGTTCCCGTACTGTGTGGTGTACTTTTTCTGACACATGTTCATGGTTGGTGAATACTACTGAATGGCATCAATCAGATGCATCTATTTACAGCATTCTAGCACTTATTGTAATTATACACTTACAGGGGAGCTTAAAATAATAATTTGATGGTCTTCAAAACTTGAGTGGTGGAAGGATCAACATTCACCCCCACGTGATCTGGTGTTCAGTATGTGCTGTCAATAGTTCCAGATTGGGTAAAGGCCATAAAAATGGCTAGTTTAAGACCTGGGATGAAAGATCCCTAACATGAAATACAAAAGGCTAAAGATTTAAAAAAAAAGAAATGTCTCCTTGCCAGTCACATCAGTTCAGATGTACAGCTCAGATGTATAGCTCAAATGTATAGCTCAGATGACTTGGCTATTCCATGAAGTGCACTCATGACGAATAGGCATTATTTGTATCAATCAAGGCCATGTAAAGCCAAAGCTATGGCTTAATAGTGAGTAATAATCTATAGAATTTTCAAATGACAGAGAACTAATCTACCAAACATGCTATAGCACTGTGTAGGGTCGTACCTACAGGGGTAGCAGCCATAGCAGCTGCTATGGGGCCCACAGTGTCAGGGGGCCCCAGCATCTGGGGTATTGGGTGTGAATATGTTTTATGTATGTATTTGTGAATTGTATATGCTTGAAATGTGTATACATATGTTATCTGTATATGCTGTATGTCTGTGTTTATGATGCATGGGTGTATGTGGCACTGTATGTATGTGTGTATAAGCTGTATGTATGTATATATGGTTTGTATATACTGTATGTATATTTGTAAGGGGTAAGTGGAGTCTCATTCAGAAGTCCACTACAGGGCCCTGCCTCTCCTAGTTAAGCCACTGGCAGTGTATTAACTTAATTAAATATATATGACTGAGTTTACGTATAGTGTAGATCCTGGAGGAAGAGGGAGAGCTTGTTAAGGACTTTAGCACATACAAGACATCTGTGCCCAGCTCATAAGCTTCACGGGTTTCTCCTGCTTTACTAAATCTCAGTACCAAAATAGGTGGTTTCACTGCATGTAACCTGTTAATGTCTGGGCAGTCTGGAAAGTGTACAATTGCTACTCCCACTCTGGCTACCCTTAAATTTTAAATGCAGATTCAGGTCAGGGGCCCTTTCAACAATTCAAGTGAGGCAGAAAAAGAATTCAGCTCCAAGTGAGATTCTTTGTACCAAGCTGATATTTTTATTTTATTTTTTTTTTTGGGGGGGGGGGTGGTGGTGTGAAAGGGGTATTCCCATGAAGAAAAGATTCTTAAATATACTCAAGATAACAAAATAACACATTCTCTAATTCACTGATATTAGCAAAAATACAGCATTTCATAGATATAATTCCAACCTGTCTCTATCTGTTCTGGTGTCTACCGGGAGCCCACTCATGGAAACTTCTTTCCGGCAAGCAGCATTGTGCAGTGACTTGCTCCACAAGCAAGATAAGATCTTTGTAGCAGGGGAAGGAGGCATGTAGCAGTGCTAACTGTCTTTGTTATAGCTCAGATGTAGCACAACTAAAGTGTGTCATTATGTGTTATATCCATCTCATGGATCTCATCATCTCTGATCTCTCTTTTTCTATGTGTCAGATACTAATAGAATGTTCAGAAACAATGAAAGTGTAGATGAACCTGTACACTGATAATTTAACCGGATCATGTGTTTATTTCATGTGTCAGCAGACACGGATAATGGGGCAGATTTATCAAGCTGTCTGAAAGTCAGAATATCCCTGTTGCCCATGGCAACCAATCACAGCTCAGCTTTCATTTTACCACTGCTCATGAATATTTTAAAGGGGAGCTGTGATTGGTTGCCATGGGCAACTAGGAATATTCTGACTTTCAGACACTTGATAAATCTGCCCCAATGTGTTTATTTAGAGAGCCCCCTCCCCTCCCCCACTCTGAAATTTTACACTGACCATCACTGAGTGATAGAAACTAAAACAGCAATAAAACTGAGTAAAATGTAAATTATGTGCAAACATCACTAGGGAGTTATAATTTCAGAGCTTTCTTTCATGGGAAAACCCCTTTAAGCCTCTATTTAGCTTAACGTGCCCCAATATGATACACCAATGATATAACCAAAAGGAGACATGCAGAAGTAATAAATTAAAACACATTGAATCAATTAATTATTGTTTTCTATATAGAAAAGTCATTTTCAATTAAATTATGTCATGTCTGGTACCATAGCTTAGGGCAATAGACAGCTTCATTCTAAAAATAGAGATTTCAGTGGAATGATAACATTTATGTGTTTTTCAAAGAAAAAATGAAGGAAACAATTCTTTTTAGTGTGGTAGTTTATAAAATGTATGTAAATGGACCAATTATATTTTTTGTAGACATTACATATACACTACTGTATTGTGGGGATTATCACAAAAACGAGATAGAGCAGTGTATAAGTTATGCTAGACCATACTTAAATTCAGCAGTTCCAAAATTATACCATCATACATTGCACAAATAAGTCACTGTTTGGCATGATATCTAAATATTTTGAGTATACAATGTCCAAGTAATACACTACACAATACCTATTTATGACAGTGACTCAAATATACAGTACCATGTTTTATCTAAACTATGCTTCACACTACCATATGGGTTTGGGAGGCAAACTCATTAACTGTAATGTACAGTAAACATGATCCCTGAAAGGTTTAAACTTTCTCACGATCACCAGAGGAACAATCCATGAGCAACATCTTCACCTTTTGAAAAAAAAAATGTAAGAAAAACAGTGCCCAGATGGAGATAGAATTGGGCCAGTCCCAAGGCAAAAAAAATTATTCCACAATGTATTGAAAAGTCATGTTAAAATAGAGTTTTTAAAAGCTGGGTACAATTAACATCCCCACAGGCAGCTCATTGACACTACACAAAGAACATTGTTAAAGAGGGGTTAGGGATAGCTTCCCCTCCAAGTGGGGATTCAGTGTTTACATTATGATCCCCTGTTGTGGGACTAGGTATAAATCCGGTACTACAGATACTACTACACCTATACACAAAAAGACCAGATTTTAAACAACAAACTGTTTAAAACAAATATCATAATTTTTATTAGAATTATACAATATCAAAAAAACATTACTTTAAAAAATTGGAAGGGGGGAGGGGTAACAAGTGTAAGCAAGGTCAATCAGTACATGCTGAAGAGACAGTATACAACAAACATCCAGTACACGTGATCTGGTAAGTATATACTGGGGGTCCCCTACTTAAGAACACTCGACTTACATACGACCCCTAGTTACAAACGGACCTCTGGATTTTGGTAATTTATTCTACTTTAGTCCTAGACTACAATGATCAGCTGTAACAGTTATCACTGGTGTCTGTAATGAAGCTTTAGTGTTAATCCTGATTCTTATGACAATCCAACATTTTTAAAATCTAATTATCACAGAGACCAAAAAAGTTCTGGCTGTGGTTACAATGATAAAATATACAGTCCCGACTTACATACAAATTCAACTTAAGAACAAACCTACAGACCCTATCTTGTATGTAACCCAGGGACTGCCTGTATATCTAATAAATCACACCATTTTAGGTATGGCTCAAATATATTGGTAAACAATGCAGATTGACATGTTAGCAAAATACCATTAGGGAACACACCTAGGTGCTAAATATATTGCACAGCCCGGTGTCTATATTTCTTATATTGCACTTATATTGCACAATATTTAGCTGTAGTGCTTGTGAGTATCGATAGGCAATCTAATCCCTATGTGGCCATTGTGTGTATGCCAAACAAGAGTTCTGTCCCTACATTATTACCTGCTGGTGGTGATACACGTGGTTCTGGATGGCTGACACCCCGACCCGCATTTTGGCACTCTGCCTTCGTCAAGCTCACTGACACTGTGTGACTGATTACAGGCTCTGAGAGTCATTAGTGGTGTCTAGTACCTTATAGATGACAATCTCTTCCATCAGGAGGACTTTATTCCAGGTTCTCCAATCCATGACGTATCACTGCTGAGTTCACGGCCAGATGTCTTCAGCTCCGTGCAGCATCTCCACCTGGCGTCCCAAAAAATACCACAGTCACTTAAAGTATAAAGCCTCCTGCATAAAAAAACTGTGCTCCTAAATAATATATACCCCTCACAACACAAATGAGCTCACTCTCCACACGTATAAAACTATATTTAACACGTATTTAATTATTAACTTGCCCCAACATTAACTGAAAATGACACACCTAACTTTCCCAAGGAAAGGAAAGGAACTGATTCTGAAAGGCAACTGTTAATCAAAAGCAGCCCTGGGAGCAGTTTGCAATCACAGAAGCCTGGATCCTGATCTTATTTAGAAGGACAGTTTTTTGTACAATCCCTCCAGCAGTGGTGGTGGTCATTTCCAAGGATAACTATCTTGTTTCCGAGGGAGAACATTACTACATTTATAGGAAATTATCTTCACACAGGTACATTTTTTAAATAACATCCTATTGAAGAAATGTATGTATATGGGCGATGAATTTAATTAAATGTCAATGTCCAGATAAGAATATCCCTTTATGTTGTGTATTTTAACTGCAGCCATACTAATTCTATACCAATATTATGCTGATACAGGCAGTCCCCGGGTTACGTACAAAATAGGGTCCGGGGGTTTGTTCTTAAGTTGAATTTGTATGTAAGTCGAAACTGTATATTTTATAATTGTAGATCCAGACAAAAAAAATTGGAGTTTAAACATTTTTTGCTGTAATGGGACCAAGGATTATCAATAAAGCTTCATTACAGACATCTTACAGCTGATTATTGCAGACTGGGACTAGAGTAAAGCATTCAGAAAGCTTCACCAGAGGTCAGAGGGGTCTGTCTGTAACTATGGGTTGTCTGTAAGTCGGGTGTCCTTAAGTAGGGGATCGCCTGTATGTACAATTTTTACCATGATTGAGGGCACAGCAACTATGGGACTGCTTTGTTTGTTATCGTCTACTTGCTTTTGCTTTTTCTCACAACCGAAATTTGGGATTGGAAAGTGTGATAAAAGAAAGTATATTTTCAGAAAATCACAAGCTGAACCCAAATACTTAATAAATGTCCTAACTTATGTTATTTGCAGACAAATATTTACACTTTAGCACTGTGACTCCCTCTATATTTACTTCCTTTTGGAAATCTGCTGCTTTTTCCTCCTCGGATATTCCAGTCTACATTCACAATCATCTTAATTTCTTCCTGCCTGTTTTTATAGTTCTTGTTCCTTACTTTTAAATGATGTTTGTAAGATCTGCAAATAATAAAGGTATCATTAGCAATACAACATGTTACATAACTTCTCATTATTCAAGAAACGGGAGCTAGGTCATAGTAGGTATAGTCCTATTGACAGACATGTAAGTGTTGTATAACAGAATGTCACTAAAAATAGACTGTCTTTCATTTTTTTCTTAAAAATAAAATGATTAGTAGAACACGGGAAAACTGAGCAATTGAAAGGAATAACTTCATCTTTATCTATGGTAAGTGTAAATAGGGTGTAATGCAGTGCAGACAGTGATACCGTACTTATTATAATATTCAATCTATAATCTATATCCAATGCTTGAAATGTTTAAAGCTTATATCTACATTACAAGACTCATCTATTCAGTCTATTGATTGAATTGATATGTTTCATATCAATATTAATGGAACTGTTCTCTATCTGTCTGGCCTCCTTAGCCAATGCCATGGGGGTTATTCTACCCTATTGAGATTATTATAAGTCTTGCTTACTTAGTTATAATACTTTAATAACAGTAGTTAAAAAATAGAAGGACATTATATTCACAAAGGGTGATGATGAGTTGCCTTGACAGCTGGGAGCCTGTAAGAGGCAATCTCTCTTGCAAGCTCCCATATCTCTCTTTTCACTCTATACTGCAATAAAGTTATATCATACTATATTATATAAATGATCGGTTCAAGTACCCTAGGGGGCTAGAAACAATAATATAGTATAGAAAAGTATACAAATGCCATACCATAAAAAAGCCATAACGAAAAAACCATCAATATGTCCAAATTGACAATTTTCCACCATTTTTCCTCCAACAAAATTTTCTATAAAAAGTGATCAAAAGGTCATACAGTTGTCAGTATCTTAGAAATGTATGTGTTATTCCAATAATACCATTCCTTCAACACCAAAGTATGAAAAAGTTTCTGGTATGATAATTTGGCAACAAAATACTTTTTTTTAAAACGTAAAGGTTTTTTTTTTTTAATGATAAAGGTATTAAGACAAAACTAAACTATATAAATGTGGTATCTCTGCAATCATACTGATACAAAGAATAAAGAGGATGTATCATCTAGACTTCAAGTAAAAAAAAACTGAAAATGCAGCAACTGCGTTTTTTCTGCTAATTTCACACATTCTGTTTTTTTCCCAGCTTTCCAGTACAAGGTACAAAATACTAAATGGTACCAATAGAAAGTACAGTATGTCCCACACATAACAAGGCCTCATATATTTTTGTAAATGGAAAAATAAAAAAAATAAGGCCTGTGTATGAAGGGAAGTCAAAAACATAAATGCAAAAACCTGAAATAAACTGAAGCGGCTGTGTGAGAGGGTTTTAGCTCATTGTTATTCACAGAACACGTGTAAAACACACTGTACCATAAATAGAAGTTCCATTAGCTATATGTAACATTCCAATAAATTTAGAGTAGTGGTTCATAAATTTTATATTACAATGTCCTCTGGGAACCATTGCGAATACAGACATAAGTGTTTCACAGGGAAACCATTAGTCATCCTCCTGAAAGACATTAGCAATAAAAGACAGACATAAAGCATGTAGCTGTGTGGAGCTATAGAGCTCTTTTATAGACCGTTAAAACTATGTTGACCCATGAGAAGTATGTGACATTATGTATTATTCTTCAGGGGAGCTTCATATTATTCCTGGTATGTTTAGATCATGTTATTGGATGGTTAGGGGAGTTTGCAATGTAAACAGATTTTGTAATATGTACAGCATAAAAAAGTGTCAGATTATGGATTGCAAAAAGCACTACAGTTAACAGAAGAACATGGGGACCCCAGCTCGTGCTAGTCATCTTCTGCTTTATGTGTCACTATTTCCACTGTTTAAAAGATAATATGACAATAATTCCTCCAACACTTTGTATCATGAACATTAAAAAATATATATTCTCTTTATACTAATAATCCTCATTTTAGAATAAATATATGTGCAATGGATGTGTTAGCAATATGGAGCAGAGATTAGCTGCAGGCTACACAGCTGCCAGGAGCTCATCCATGAGTACTGTAGTCATTAGCATGTAGTCCGATGCACTTAATACATTTACTGTCTGAAAAGAAACATGTCCTCTTAATATTAGTACAGATAATGACAATTTTACCTTATGTTTACTGATTTGTGATGTTCTCTCATAAAGTATACTTCATAAAACTTTGCAGAAATCAGTCATTCTCTATTTTTAGTCATGTAACTTATCTTCTTTTTCTAACAGCTTTTCTCTCGTTAATATCTGTCTGTAAATTTGTAATTTAGTGTCAGCTCCTTGGTGGAGACCTAGATGCTGTGACTCACCTCCCATAGAGCAACCAGGTGATTCAGCAACTCACTGAAGTTCTGCCTATCTTGCTAGTAAAATGGAAAACATGCTTGTAAAAAACAGGTTACGAAGTTGGTGTATTAAAAGTGGATAAAGAAGCACTTTGCTCTTATAAGATATGATATGGGTTTCATTTAGTCACTTGTACTATTGATTTATACAGTTGTTGTCCATTTAACACATTCTTTACTGTTCTGTACATTAACTCAGGTGGTAGACAATTTAGCTAAGCAGTTATTGGAGGGCTCCTTCCCCAATCAGACATGTATGAACAACCCCTTATGTCCATAACCCCTCTAACACCTGTCAGGGGAATAAAGCTTGGAGTTTGATTGGGATGTGGTATCCCAATATAGAATTTTGTACTATTCCTCACAATGGCTAGTGTAAAAGGTAACCCAGAAGGCTTACACTGTAAAAGAGTTATATGCTTATACTTGATTTAGGAAAATCAGTACAGGCTCTAATAATTGTGATCCAAGTAGCTTGGAGGAAATGATAAACTCTGAAATAATTATACTGGTATGAGAAATTTTCCCTACAGATGTGAGGGTGACATGAGAAAACCTTCTGTGTATGGGAGAATATATTAACTGTAATTCACCAAATTACACATATTGAGAGCAAACATATTCCCAAACGCCCAAGCTCTATTAGACATCCCCTGGAGATCAAATATAAAAACAACACATAACTTCCTAAATGTCAAAGTCATTGTGTAGTCCTATGAGAATACATCATAGCATGAGTAAAATAGCAGTATTTTAAGCTTATTTCATAAATGGTATACAGTGGGTATCAAAGTTGACATCCACATGTACTGTACAAATAGTCATGAGTATAAGAGCTTTCATACTAGAATATACTTAAGCCTATTGCGACAACCTCTACTCCTAAATCAAGTAAAAGAAAAGAAAGTACAGCTACAGATTATAAAATAATAATACTATAAATTGATTAAATGTACCTCCATCGCTTTCCTGAAACCCTACAAAACTTTATTTCTCATCCCTAGGACTTCCTCATTTTGAGACTATACTATCTCCAATTTTAAGTCTATCATTTTAAGTCTATGTGCAAGCTTTTTGTACAAATCTTGTACAGTACAGAGATAATAAACAAAATCTTATATATAAGTGATTTAAGAAGAATTATGTACACACTCATGACTCAATATAGGATTAATATAGACACTGAAATAGAGCAGTAATAATACACACAGTAATATCACAGTACTAGATATAATAGACACAATAATGACACAGAATTAGGAAAATAAAGATGTAGAAATCAAATTACAGGGATAATGCACACAGTAAAGTAATAGTACAAATATATTAAACATAAACATGTCAGAGTACAATGATAATCTATGCCGTAATTTTACAGTACTGTACAAGCAATCACATCACAGGAATAATGTACACTATGATATTATAATTTAGTGGCAAAAATGCTGTGGCAAGGGGTTAATTAATTAATACAGTTCTTTAATATACAAAGTCAAGCTAAGTAAAATTTTGCATTTTTTTAATACAAACTGTCTGAACGGATATGGGATATTGGGTGCTGCTTTTCGTAGTTATATCCATGCTAATAATGATTTAACTGCTAAGAGATGATCCCTACAGAACAGGAAGTGTCAACCTACTGTGAGACTGGAATATATCAGGAAATATTGACAAAGAAAATAACATAAGGATTTAATTATATAAGAATTTTTATTTTATGACATGACACCAATTCCAATTGCTAAATTACCATATTTCTTACAATTAGCGATGAGCAGAACTGTGAAAATTGTTAACTGTTTAATTGCTGCCAGCAAAGTCGGTTAAGCATTTAAATTGCGGCACCAATACCGATTTCTGTTCCTGATTTATGACATAACAACTACTTTCAGTTTATCATCTGGAGCCAAGTTATTCCATTTATTGTATTCATTGACAAAACAGAAAATTACACAGTACTGATGCAAACATAGATGGCTGGCACTGGGGTCTCACAGTTCTCCAGAGCTATAAAAGCTGATTGCTTCCCCAATCTCATTATCTAGAAGTTTTGATTTTAATCATGAGCACACTTCTCTGACTCAGAATATCAATCAGCACAAATGACATACGAGAAGCAAAAGTTTTGTAATGCATTATTTATATGGCTTGTGCCTAAGCTGCTGCCCATTTTTTAAAGTTTTCTCACAAAATAACTTTAAATCGGAGTACAATTCAATAAAGAGCCTACTCAGAGTCGTGTCGCTTGTACATTTAGCATGCTTGTATGAAAGGCTTTGTATAACAAAGGGGAAAACAGCTTGGCAAAACAATGGGAGAATTTAGGGGCTCCATGGTGAGACTGTGAGGATGTTGAAAATAACTTCCTGGAACCCCTTTTCGATATTGCCTGATACCTTACTAGTTGCTGCAGAATTTCTGCCAAGACCAGAAGGTTTTTAAAAGATAGCTTCATTCATGAAGCCCAGAATCAGCTTGTGAAGACAAGGTCCTCCTGCTTCCAGACTTCTAAGAAGGATCCCGCCTAGAGGATGCTCCTTAGGAACTGCAGCTCTTGTTTATCCCTGAGAGGTTCCCAGGATGAATCAGGGCCAACAAGGATGGCTACTTTTTTAAGTAGAAAATACATTTTTCATAAAGTTTGTTTTGAATTCCACTTCATCCAATTTAATTTGCCAGTATTTCTAATTTTGGGGATGGTAGATCCTGCTGTGCTATGATAGGTGGTGATTACTTAGTGGTGATACACTAATGAAGGTGAATGGCATGACAATGCAGCCCTTGGGTCAAAAATATTGTGCAGCACTGGAATCAAGACTAATTGCTGTGAAATAATAAAATGGATGGTATACGAGATTCACAACTACAGGCAGTCCCCGGGTTACATACAAGATAGGGTCTGTAGGTTTGTTCTTAAGTTGAATTTGTATGTAAGTCGGAACTGTATATTTTATCATTGTAATCTCAGCCAGAACTTTTTTGGTCTCTGTGACAATTGGATTTTAGAAATGTTGGGTTGTCATAAGAATCAGGATTAATAATAAAGCTTCATTACAGACACCTGTGATAACTGTTATAGCTGTTTATTGTAGCCTAGGACTAAAGTACAATAAATTACCAATATCCAGAGGTCCGTTTGTAACTAGGGGTTGTATGTAAGTCGAGTGTAAGTAGGGGACCGCCTGTATTCTTTAAAAAATAACTTAAACATGCCATTAAAAGCCATAAACTAAAAGGTTAATTAGCTGTAGTTTTGAATTTAGCAATTAATTAATTTTTATTCATTGCTGGCTGTAGTTTTATAAAAATGTTTTTTGGAAATGTTATACATACTTTATTTATATTAATCACTATTGTCTATTGTCTGAGTGGAGAATGTCTCCTGAGTTCAAAACTTGGTCTTCTTAGTGTATTTGACTGAGACTAAAAGGACCAAAACAAATATTGTGTCTTGATAGATTTTATTGAAGACAACAAAGTATGTTGACATGAGCATGATCTTTTCAGATCAGTTATCATTCAGGTGATGAAACTGTATAATTGTGTCTGTATAGTTGTTGAAACTATACACATTTTTTAATTTTTTTGAAAACTACTAATCATTATAACCCTAATCTACAAAGCTCTCCACAGTGCTGCTCCTCTCTACCTCTCTTCCCTCATCTCAGTCTATTGCCAACCAGTGCTCTTCAATTTACAAATTAACTTAGATTTTTGTATTCTTTAATTTGACCAACCACTCACATCTCCAGGACTTCTCCACCAATTCTCTCAAATGCTCTACATCAGACTAATAGCCAACCACCGAAGCTTTAACTTGCATGAAACTCCCATGTGTTATCCAGCAAACACCACATACCAAGCTCCAGGCTTCTCTGCAGTCCCATTGACGTTGGACTTTGTATATAAGATGGTGGAAGCAGCATTTTTATTTATTTATACAATCATTTTATTAATTTTGATCCCTCATAAAAATGGCTTGATCATAATACAGAATGGTCTCTCGTGTTGGAGGTCCTTTTGACTCCTGGTCAATCTTTGGAGGAAAACACCCCGGCGCAAGAACGTTCCAATAAAAGGAGATTTTATTTCATCCAGTATAAAACTTTTGGTTATAAAAAGCGATCCGCTTCATTACAACATACACTGCTCCTGTAGTTGTACGTCCTGTTCTCTGCCGGCTATCTGCAACTCTGCCTGCAGTACTACAGAAACACGCGTGCTTTCCTGAAGGAGCACGCGTGTTTCTGTAGCACTCAACATCACCTTAGTTTGTATTCAGAGGCCCGGTGGTGATATGTCGTTGACAAAGTGTCAAAGTGTTCACTACAGCCCCAGGCTGCAGCTTGTATTGGGTTGTATTAGACATGCAATGTTGACGCAACATCGCTGCTGAGCCCCTGCATACAAACATGCTGGCAGTGATGATAGGTGCCATATTTGGGAGTGCTGGAGAGAGGAAAGTGTAGCATGTGTTGAATGTTACCCTTTTTTAGGTTAAAAACAGTTCAGAAAGAATAAATACTTGACAAGAACTTTTCATACACGCTGACAGTAAATCAGTACAAATAGACTCCACTTATTTCAGCTCAGGCTGTGTCTTATTGTATTACATTCCAAGGTCTACATTGAATAGCATTTTCACACCTATTTAGTGTACTTACTATAATAACAGGAGATAGACTTTAAAAGTAGTTTTCTCATTTTTATTTTTTAAGATAATGGATTCCCAAAAGGAACAAAATGCTATAAAGTGTTTTTGTCTTGAAGTGCTCCTCTAATTAAGAAGACATTTTCTATACCATTGAAATAAAATGACAAACTATGCAAGTAAATTGAGGTATGGATACATCTGACAAACAAGACTGACCCAAAAGTCACAAAGCTTAAAATGTACAGAAGGTCATCTCTGAAGGCCATTGGTAACTACAGATAAGTGTAGGAATGAAATAGTAGCAGCTGCCATATTGGAAGCCTCTATTATCCATGCTGCTGCGTGTTACTCACTGTTTTATAATAGTTGAGGAGTTTTTATACACATTTTATTTGATATTCTTTTTTAGGAAACATTTAACACTGAAGTATAAAAGGCAGCACTGCAAATACTATGACATGTCCCCAATAAAGACACATTGTTCAGTTTTAAAGGTGCTTTTACCTGGACAGATGTCTATTCATATGTCACTGTCAATCAACTGCAAAGAAAGTTGATCAGCAATCTTCTATTGTTTCTACTGTGCAATTATTTTGATGGATATGAATTTATGTTGTCAAAAGCAAATCTTCCTTCATGAAAGATGTGCTGAGGGGAACACTCCTTTTTATGGCTATATAAGTGATGCAGTCTGTTGACATATGTCTTTTGCTCATGAGCTAATTGCTGACATAGTCACACTGGGCAATGATCGGAAGCAAACTTTCACAGGAAATTTGATCAGATGATCATTGGCTTTTATAAAAGCACCAGTCTTGAAGAATAACCGCCCAAAAGAGTACTTTGCCCAATCTATTACTCTTGTACCAATTGCACATCATGATACTTCTACATTCTTCCCATTAATTACAGAAATGGAAAGTGAAGCACAAAATGGGAAAGATGTTTATGGTTTCTGATCCTCACACAGGGAACAAAAATGTATTGTTTCACCAAGGTAAGAACATTGAGAGATCAACATAACCACAGTGGTGTACAAGCAATGACTCAACATTAGAAAACCATCTGCTCATATACAGTAAAAGCACTGGAAATCTCCAGATTGTCTACATAAGGGTTGACATCTTTGAATATTACTGGACTATTGCATGGACTGCTTCTCTTGAGGACGACTACAGGGGTAGTAATTCCGCCACAAGTACAAATAGTCTCTGAGATGCTTTCAAATTTCATGCCTCATTTTATTAGCAAATGTTGATGATTAATGATACTGTCAATACTTGTGAAAAATTTAATAAAAATGGAAGTTAAAAAAAAAAATAGGAAAGATGGTGCACAACCATGGCATGCATAGTTTCAACTCTTTTGTGCCCTGAATTCTAGAAAACTTGGGTACAAGTCATGAGTTTTGGTTTCATAGGTTTTTAAAGAAGACTTTCTCCTATATACTGCATCCCCTGAAACATGACGGTATATACTAAAAGTATATAATTTGACAAATTTATCCTTTAGAAGTATTTACTGCAACAAATCTAACATATTTATTCCTACATATTTATTGTACTGAATGAAATGCAGCATGTTCCCTAAGGAAACATGCTGCACCTTACAAGTAAACCTGCTGAAGCGTCTTGTCATCTAGGCACAGATGTTCTGTGACGTGATGAGATCTGATATTTCACTTCACATCTATGTCTTGTTTTGACTGAACAGCTGACTCTAATGCACTTCTCAGATATTTTAGTAGGTCACTGACCCACAACGTGCTGACAGATAGTGTTAGAAGGAAACCAAAACACTTACAGTAGAAAGATGGGTCAACCATGTCTCAGCATGCATAAATATACATTATGTCAACATCAAGACGTTTTTTAGCAGAGGTGAATAACTGCGCATTTTTTTTCTGTCAAAGAACAATTTGAAAATGTGGAACAGACCCCCACAGAATCATAAACTTAAAGGGGTTATCCCATGAAAGAAAGTTCTCACATTTTAATCCCCTAGTGATGTTTACACAATAAAGATAATTTTTAACCCCTTACTTTAGAATTTTATTCAGTTTGATTGCTGTTTTAGATCCTATCACTCAGTGATGGTCAGTGATGATCACTTCATGATCCCTCTAGTGCTGTGAGATTCTGTGTACTGAGAATTTGCTTAGATCATCAGGGTACAGGTTTATCACTCTACTAGTATCTGATACAGAGAAAAAAAGCGATGAGACAGATCAAAGATGAGAGATGATGAGATCCATGAGATGGATATAAAACACAATGATACTCTAAGTTTTGCTCTATCTGAGCTATAACACACACAGTCAGCGCTGCTATACCTCCTTCCCCTGCTATTAAGATCTTATCTGTAGTTTAAAGAGTAAGTCTTTGCAATCTGCTTACTGGCAGGAAGTGTCTGTGAATGCCATGTGTCATGAGAAGAATCTGCCCAGCCCAACTATAGTCAGAAGATTTACAGTCGGATCCCAGGGCAACAAAAATTGTATGCACTAGGACTGATGGGATGTGTACATGTTTACTTTCATCAGTATTTTCTCCACTGGTGTCATGTAACTTCCAGGTCATAGTCAACTAGGGCTGATGCCTAGTCAGCTCTGGAGCAGGTAGATGCAATTACGTCATGAGGTTATGTGGATGTGAACACGAGTAGCAAGAGTGATCTGAATGGAATATGGCTACTTAACTGGTTATATCAATTAGCTCTCTCCCGTTATACTCTATCGTGGCCGGATGCCTTGCCAAGGCGCATGCTTTCACTGGCTTTATCTGAATATTCCCTACAATAAAGGGACACTTCAAGCAAAACTATTGAAGACCCAAAGGGGGTATTGTAAGACATACAGATTAAAAAGACAATCTATTAAACCCTGCATTTAGCATAATCGATGCATTAGTACATCTGCTTTAATAATCTACATGACACAGGATTAGGATAACACTGATATGTTATACAATTATGTTACATTATAGGATGACACATAGCACAAAAGCCCATTATTCTGCATATATCAGAGATAATAGCAGGTTCACCAAATACTAATTCTGTATCAAAATGGCATGTTAATGAGGTATTTACATAACATTCATGCTGCTGATCCTAAGGGGTGCTGATGTTTGTCATATGAGTTTATGTAATGTACTTTTGTTGTATCCAGCGCACACAAGCATTTAAGATAATGACTTTTTGCAATTTACAATATTAACAGATAAGAAGAGACATATGTGCTACTTAGCCTCATTAGCCTTAAGGCAATAACATATTTTTAGAATCAGTATCTGCGATTAGAAGAACTTGATTTAAAATGAACAGAAATAAGAAGTTTAACCTGCTGCAGTCTTTGCATCAAAATTTTTACATGGCATATAACGCTGTGCTTACATCAAGTCTAAATTATGGTCAACCCTTATATAAAACTGATGTCAGGCAAGTGTTATACAGTTTGAAATATTAGATGTTTTAATACATATGCATGGGAGCATTTCCTGATCATTTAGTAAAGAATATTTTGGTGGGCTCAGAGATTTATAGCCTAGCAGAGTAGGATTTATCGGAAACCAGTCATAAGTATAATATACAACATAATATACAACAGGTGGAAACCATTTCTGCTTTTCTCCAAAAAGTCTTCTGTTTGAGCAGAAAATAAAGTTTAAGACTATTCCAGGCTACCTGTCAGAGAACCATGGGGCGATCCACAGGGCATCTGAGTCATGGAGCCATCCTCATACATCCTCCTATAATCACTCCCCCTTCCTTCCAGTGACATATTTGGCTCTGCATTGTTCAAATCCAGCACAATGCAGTTCAACGCAGGGGCATAGTTACAGTGAGCCCCCAATCCCTCTTCATAAATTCTTAATGGCTAGAGTTAAGTAAGGATTTAAACTTTATTTTCTGCAGAGTACAAGTAGAAGACTTTTTTGAGAAAAACAGGCTTCTCTATAGGAATCTGTCATTAGGTTGATAGGTCAAAACTCAATGATAGGTTCCCTATAAGGGAATGTGTAACCCGAAAATATACTTATTTAATCAATGTTTTATGTTTATTTTTATTTTCATTTGTAATAAATGTTTTCATGTCAATATCAATATTTTGTTAAAAAAAAAGATTATATTCTGCATATTGGTCACAAGGCTAAATAATAGATTGACAAATGCTAGCAATTATGCACGCCTCCTGCGTAACGTCACGAGGTTCCAGAGGGGAAAAGGAGTCTTGCCGCTAGTGTATCAAGCCGAATGCAGACAAGTGCCGCCATCTGTAAGAAGATGCAAACAGGTAAGTATGTTTAGTTTGAATGGCTACCACACAAATTGTATATTTCCTTTAAATATGTCTTTTAATGAAAACCCATGTCCCCAGGGAAGAAGTAAGCAGTCCAATGCACTGATCAACATTTGGAAACAACATCAAGTTGTAGATACAAATGAGGTTGGATATAGATGACTTGTACTAAAGTAAATAATATGTGAATAGTATGTGAAGTTATATATGTGCATGTATACAGACAAAGATTATAACCTGTAGAAGTACACTGTGTGTACATATGTTACTCTCATTAGTTGCAAGCTTCCTATATGGTTATAAAAGACAGTTTCTTTAAATGCAATATTAAGACTTTATAATTGTATGTTTATAATATATACAGTTTCTTCATTCCTTAGGGTTGACCCAAGGCACCACAGTCAGATGTTAGATCAGAAAGTCACAAGACGTGATAGTTGACTTCATTAAGCAGAACATCACAGCTTAAAGAATAATATTCAATCAGGCAAAAAGGTCATGGCTTGTCTCAGCTGGGGATAAGACATTTGCCTACAAACATTGCTAGATCCTAGTTACTGTACACATATTGCACTGAAAATAGACTGAATTATAATTGTGGAGACCAGTCGTCTCATCATATCGTGGTTCATAAAAGCTGCCACTCGTGATTTAATTTATTCAGCTTGCCTGCCTTGCCCGTAATTCGAGTAGAATCAATCATATCTGCCTATATCCCCAATGGCTCATAAGACATTTAATGTGCATATATACTTTACTCTGTATATTTTTTGGTAGTAATAACCTGCAAAGCCTTAAAGCCTAGAACAGTTTACATTTGTAAGTTTACTGGTTGTCATTCAATATAGGAAACAAGCTTGTCATCTCGCACATTGCTACCAGCTATAATACTTTAGTTAAATAAAGCATTTCGTTTTCCCCATAATAATGCCTTTAGGAAAATACAAAACACAATTGCATAATATCATGAAAGATTTAATTTCTGAAGCAAATTAATTAACCCCTTCATGACATTGCCAGTTTATAGCTTAAAGTGTAACTGTAAAATTATAATGATTTTACCAAATTATTATATGTGATCCCCCCTTTGAAAACAAACAGAACGATGCCTACTTTGTGCTACTCACCCTTTTCTTTCCAAAGTTATGGCATTTTCTGTTCTGAAAGTGTTTGACAAAATTCTTTCTTACCAGAGGTGAAGTGGGTGGAGACTAATGTCTGCCTGTCCATGCCCTCAAGCTGAGGCCAGTTAGCTTACCCACAGATCCCATGATGTGTTCTCTCTCAAAGTAATTAAGCATGAAATCCATTTAGTTTCAATAAAGTAAATCCAGTAAACACTGCACAGTGCACATGCAGGATATACAGTATATAGTGACCAGCCTGGCTGCTCTCATCACATGTAGGAGCATGGAACACATGGAAGAAATTATTAGTACATGAAGTCTATGCCTGTGCTGTATGCGCACTAAGGGTTAATAGCTTATCTGCACAGAGCTAGGTGGGGGAGGGGAGCAGCATGATGTGCAGAGAAAGAAAGAGGAAATTCTGTAGAATCAATGGGATGGAGGGACAGATCGAGAACAGGGGAGATCTTGTACCTAATTATTCTGCTCAGGAGACACCTGTATTGACAGTCTTGAACACATCTAGCTCTGCTACATACACAGAGAGAGCTCTGTGACATGACCTCCTCCTCTGTGAGCAGAGAGCAACACCCCCTTCCCATCCCAGGAGCAGCACTTTGGCTCGGTGGTTAGCACTACAGCTTTTCAGCGTTGGGGACCTGGGTGTAACATCTGCAAAAGGTTGTATGTTCTCACCATGTTTGCATGGGCTTCCTCCGGGTTCCTCCAACACTCTAAAACATACTGGTAGAATGATTAAATTGTGGGCCCCATGGGGACAGGGACTGATTTGGCAAGCTCTTTGCAGCGCTGAGAAATATGTTGGCGGTATAAAAATAAAAGGAATTATTATTAATTTAAGACAGATAAACAAACTATGGATTATCAAGGTTTATCAGCACAGGCAGAGCAAGCAGCTATTGCAGCGCTGAGATAATCTGAGGGGAATAGCAAATCAAAAAAGCGGTTTTCCATATTTTCAAGGAGATTTCAGAATGGGGGATAATAACTCTCTTCAATGAAATTTTAAATATATAATATTAGAACACCCTGTATATCAACCAATTTTCAAATCTGCACACCTCAGCTATCAGAAACAGCTTTTAGGAAGATTGTTAACCCCTTGAGATCTTCATAGTAATTAAATCAAAATGAAGGTGAAATTTAAAATGCTCCAATTTTGTCAGTTACACATTTATTCAGCCCTAAAATTTACATATTTCCAAAAGATAAAAAGAGAAAACCCATCTTAAAATTAGTTATGCAATACCTCCCCACACAGCGAGGCGCTGTTTAGTGTAATATGCTTTTATGTAGTGCTTTCAGGCTGCATAGAAGACCATTAAATTGACCAGTCCTGAAATGTTCTGCAGATACAGAAAATAAATCTGACATATTGATGGTGGCTGAAGTTATTATATCTTTACTTTCATATAGCTCATTCATCCAGCTTTGAAAATACTGGGACAAATTTTTTTTTGTTTGGAGCTGCAATTATAAAATATACAGTCCCCACTTACATACAAATTCAACTTAAGAACAAACCTAGGGAACCTATCTTGTATGTAACCCGGGGACTGCCGGTAATGCTTACTACTGCTAGTATACAATTATCCAATGCCCCACAAAAGCAATGTGACATCTGATATAAAGTAAATAATATCTCCAAAGAAATAGTAAGCCATTATGAGTCTAAGTAGCAGGTAGGAGGAGATGCCACCTAGTAAAACTTCATCTGGGTTTTGTGTAGTGTTACTTTTATACTGTTCATTTCCAAACTTTGAGTAAAACTTTTTACAGAGACTTATGGTTTGACAGATACAAGGGGGCTTATTTACTAAGGGTCCCATGACTGCATTTTCGTCGGGTTTCCCGACTTTTCGGGGATTGCGCCGGGGATTGTGTCACACGCGATCGGATTGTGTTGGCTTTCACGCAACGCAAATCATGGACTATGCGTGGGATTTAACATTTAAATTTGTGTCGCATCCAATGCACTTACATACACTGAGAGGAAGATGGTGAACTCTGGCGGACCTGATCGGGGAAGCCACACATGCAGGTTATCGGGCGCACGATCTTCATGAATCGCGGCAGAGTTCATCCTCGTCGGACAGTCCGGATCGGGGATCGCATAGGGACCGGGTAAGTAAATGTGCATCAATATGTGTAAATGTATATTTCAGTGAAGCTTGTCTTTGAGAAAAAAAATTAACAAAGATCCCAATTTATTTTTTAGTACTTCATTTTCTGCAATTATATCAATTACATAATTTTACTTATTTTCTTCCAAGAGATCACCATTTTCATAAACATTCCTCTACCTATGTGCAGTTACCCGGCACATGTAATACATATTATAGCTCATAGGTTTTCTGTGAGAGCCTTTGCAATGAATTCTTAACCCGTATACAGGCGGTCCCCTACTTAAGGACACCCGACTTACAGACAACCCATACTTACAGACGGACCCCTCTGACCTCTGGTGAAGCTTTCTAAGTGCTTTACTATAGTCCCAGGCTGCAATGATCAGCTGTAAGGTGTCTGTAATGAAGCTTTATTGATAATCCTTGGTCCCATTACAGCAAAAAATGTTTAAACTCCAATTGTCACTGGGGCCAAAATTTTTTTTGTCTGGACCTACAATTATAAAATATACAGTTTCGACTTACATACAAATTCAACTTAAGAACAAACCTCCAGACCCTATCTTGTACGTAACCCGGGGACTGCCTGTACTGTATTAATATTTTATACTTCTCCAAAATATTCCATAATAGGAAGGCTGAATTCCACACTACAGCATCCAGGTTCTCCATTGACAAGATAGCAAGCCTTTAGCCTTTGTGTTTGACAGATGCAATGATCTTTAATTTTCTGAATACTAGCTGTTTCTTAAATGTTAACTGCATTTACGCTATAGATGCTTATAGTTTAGCAGGTAAAAGGCTACTGCCTTGTAAAAGGTAATTATGATAACCTTAGAATACAATTAAAAAACAGCAATCCTTTTGCAATGCTAAGTCAAATTCTCTTAAAAAAAGAGTGCATGATTAAATTACCATGACAACACAGAGCTGTAATTCTGTTCATATATTCAATGAACAAATTTAGATTATCCTGAGCTTTATTAAAATAAATTCTGTAGAGTGAGCTTTCACATTTCATGATGTTACTTTGCAAAATATAGTAGGTTAGGCTCTAATAGAACAACATTTTTAAAGCCTAATAATGTGCTTTACTATTCTCATATTCAGATTGTAAATGGAATAGAACAAACATAATTTTTATAAGCATCTTGCATCCCTGACCAGGTAACATTTCATAGGCATTAATCAAATGTTTCCTATCGTAAGTAAGGCTAAAAACCACACAAAAATGCTTTGTCCATGAAATCTATACTGTGTGTGGTCAAATTTCAAGGACTGCTACTATGGAGGAAATGACTCCAAGCCTCATAGTTACCATATCATTCAGACAATAACATGCACTTTACTATAACACTTACCCCTAGATTTGGACTTTAGAAAAAATAAAAATTATATTTGACACCAATTAAAAATTCCCTTGTGGTCCTAAACACATCTCTGCAATATACACAAAAGCACAGCACTGCTACATACACACACAGGCACAGATACAAGAACACAGAGACAGCTCTGTTACATGCAGACACAGCCCTGCTAAGTGCACACAGCTCTGCTACATACCCAGTCATGCAAAATCCTGCATGTAAGTAACATGCTTTTCACACCAGTAGCAACAGTATAAAATGACTCTTGTCCCATCAATGACTGATCACATGCTTCTTTCATCTCATGTCCTGCATACTCTTCATGCTGTCAGTTTACGTACAAGGGAAGAACTTGTAACTAAAGGTTTGTGTAGAGGCAGGATGTACAGAGTGCAGGAGAGTGCAGTACAGAGCGTAATGGTACACAGACCCGGACGTTACTAGGGAGTACCGGGAGAAAAGTCTCTGTGTGAAGAGTCCGGAAGGAGGAGTCTGTGGACCAGTGAACCATCTAGATCACCGCGGGAGATGGTACTAGCCGAGACCTGGGACCAGAGTCTAAGTGGCACCTGGTCTTCGCCAGAGCCAGCTTCAAAGCGTCTGGGAACGCTGGAGACACAGAAGACAGGAGAGTGTCTGGGAAAGCTGGGAAGACAGGAGCGTCTGGAAATGCAGGGAACACAGGAGCATCTGGAAACACTGGAAGAGCTTTCTCTTGAACAGGAACCACTAAGGGAAGCGAGGTCTGGAAACCTTGGAAGTTCCTATGGAAATGCAGCTGAAGATCTGGCCAGGATGGTAGGGAGGTGACGGATTATAAGGGCGAGCCAGATTAGCCAACATCAATCAGGAGGACGCTGTCCCTTTAAGGCTAGGAGAGGCTTTGCGCACCCTAGTGAGTGGGGACACGCGTGGCATAGTCAAGAAGCAGGGGCGTTGGAGACATGGAAGGTAATGGGTGTACCCGTGATCAGTACCGAGGATTGCGGGTGCGGCCGTGACACAGAGGTTATGCTTTTTTCAGAGATTGGGTAAAACACTTTGTCTGTTATTTGACTACTCTATTATCCCAAATGATTCTGTACCTCGCCACAGATTTTGATCTGTCGGTATTAGCCACTTATATTGTTACTCTGGTCATGGGTTCATGGCTCTGTTCATGCGTTCTCTACAATTGTTTTGAATTTGATAAGGCACTTTTCTTTTCAAGCAACGTCAACAGATCTCTGTGGCATGCTGATTATTCTATACATAACCTTTTTTAGTTTATTCAGTTCCTTCGATCTCGCATTATCCCAACATGTTATGGTGTAAAATAGAATGCTGGCAATTATAGTGTCATAAAACATTTTAACATTTTGGTTCAGATGTTGTATGATCTTAATTCCCTTAGAAAGAACAGATGAGTCAATGTAATACCAAATATCTTTGCACAGTTTATGGTTTAGACATAAACCCCCAGGTATCTGTAGGTTTTCATGCATTCAATAGCCTTATATTCAATGGTCATTGGATGACACATTGCTTCTTCATTGGATCCAGTATCATTTCTTTGTTGCTTTATTTTATACATTCAAGTCATTTCTTTCAATTCACTCTGCAAAGTCATGAATGACTTGCCTGTACTCAGTTTCATAATTTTCCACAATGCACCCTTCATCTGAGAACCTTTGTAAGTGACAGATTTCCGAACAGTCTCTGAAGTCATATGTATAGAGGATGGACATGAATGGTGATAAAATGTTGAAAGAGGAATTCAGAGCAGCACTGATAAGTAGTGGAAGCTTTCAAGTGGTTAATCACGCCACATTAGTAATCTAATAAAAAATCGTATTCATTTTTAAATCTTTGTGGAAAAAGTCACACTTTTTTAATTTGGAGTGCTGCTTCACTGTGCAAGTCCTTTCTAGGAATAATGATAAGACAGCCCTCTGTGCTGCTTGACATTTACTTGTTTGAGCACATGACTGAGAAGTTTTTGTCAGGTAGTTGAGCACCAACATTGAGAGGGATACACTGAGCAAGGAGTTTGAGAAGTCAATGTAGATTATTCTCATAATTGTGCCATGTACATTCAATGATGAGAGAAGCTTTTGCAGTAAGAAAAACCATCCTCCATCTTCTTTTTTTGTTTCAAAGTGTAGCGGGTCCATATAGTCACTAACAGCGTTTTTTTGCTAAAGGACAACCTTCTCAGCACAATGGTAGTCATAGTAGTTAGTTGAGTTTGCATATTTTGGAACTGGGTGTAAGCACAAGATCTTCCAGGTTGATGGTACTAAGGCTAAGCTATGGTCCAAGATGTCAGCCAGTACGTTCTAGAGTTGATCGCAGCATTTCTTTAGTATTCTAGAGCACGAAACCATCAGGGCTACAAGTCATGTGATAACACAATCCATTTATTCTTCAGGTCAGTACAATTCTGGACTATATTTATAATGTGTTGTAAAGTTGTTTGACTTTTGTAACAAAATTCAGATCACCATAAGACTAAATAATCAGATAATAATCAGACAATGGGGCTGTGTTTTGGATTGTTTCTTCACAATAAGTTGCCATTTTTGTTGGTACAAATTTTTTTGGTTTGTGCTTTTTTTCTCTATATGCTTTTGTTTATTGTGCAGAGATAAAACAAAAATTATTTTTTACTTGTGGTGCCGTGTATTATATACACTGTCAGTGTTACTGACAGACAGCCTATTTGACCCTGCTTTTGCAGGGTCACTTGACAAATTCTAAAAACAGACCAGTTGTGCTGCAGGGTGATAAAGCTAAGTAAATTACTACAAATCTCTACAATTCAACTTGCTTAGATGCTGCATTCTTTATGGCAAGAGAACCTAAAAAGGGTATTCCCATCTGGGCATTTATATTTAATTGAATTCATTTGCCATATGTAAACATTTCTTCAATTGGATGTTATTTAAAAAAAAATGTTCCTATGTGAAGATAATTTCTCATGAATGTAGTCATATTGTCCCTTAGAAACGAGATAGCTTCCTCAGATACGACCACCTCACATTTTGGCAGCGGTGGACAGACATGCACTATTGAGTTCTCCCTGACCACCTGGCTTCAGCGATCATTACCACAGGACGGCTGTGTGACATGTAGTAACTCCCAGACATTTCATATACAAACACCTTTTTGTTTCTTTGTTTAATCCTTCCAGCTGAGGTGGCCGAATCTGAGGAAGCTATCTCATTTCTAAGGAACAACATGGCAACATTTATGAGAAATTATCTTCACACAGGAACATTTTTTAAATAACATCCAATTGAAGAAATGTTTACAGATGGCAAATGAATTCAATTAAATGTAAATGCCCAGATGGGAATACCCCTTTAAGACTTAATTACTGAGTTAATTACTCACACCTATCTGGATAACTACTCAAAAATCACTATAATGACTACTAGAGGAATGGTACAACATAGTAATAACAGGGGACCGAGAAAGGTTAGAGAATGACGATAGAACCTATTTGATTACATAAGAGTAGAGAAACTGTTGAATATTAAGTTGTGTTGTAGTTGCTGATCTTACTTTAATCTC
This sequence comes from Engystomops pustulosus, assembly GCA_019512145.1. Classification (NCBI taxonomy): domain Eukaryota; kingdom Metazoa; phylum Chordata; class Amphibia; order Anura; family Leptodactylidae; genus Engystomops; species Engystomops pustulosus. Next base: position 91,758,313 of record CM033642.1, on the reverse strand, counting down.
AAAATGAATTCTACTGTATTGTTCTCTAAAGATTACGTTACACAAACAATCCATATGTGAAAGTGATGTTTACCATAAATATAAATAAATTACAGTTGTAACATTGTAGAAGTATCATTTTTGTTTGGGGTTAAATCCATGCTTTTACCAAGAAAAATAAATCAGTGGAAAACTTGGAAGGAAGACAATAGCAGGAGCTTGCTTTTCTTTTCTGAAATCCACCTTGCATATGTATGCAGCCAATTTCAATGAGTTGAGCCTGTAGCTGTGCACAAGTTCCTGCCTATGCTTCAGCTCTGCATATGAAAGTGAGACCCAGCTCATTAACATTCTTCCTATCTCCCAACATCTTCTTAGGCTTATAAATCATTTTACTGAGTTGTGAAATTGCAGATAAGGTATTTTCATCTCAGCATGATACATGTGTGGATGTATCTAAAGCAGGGTAATGTGTTTTTCATAAAGATAATTATATTTATTATCCACCTGTTTTCTGCAATTTTATTCAAAATGCTAATTTTTGCACCATTGAAGTGTTGCCAAACATTTACCTCAATCAAAAACATACAACAAGAACTTTTCAATAAGAAGCTTGAAATACAATATGACCCCTTAATACCAATAAGATGGGAAGTGCAATGAATTTAATTGTGTAAAGCTTTGCACAGAGCACAGAGGCAGTGAAGATTCCCATGTAAGTTAAGCTTTCATTACAGGTAGTGTTACGGAAATCAACCTCCAACCCCCAGGGTTATCTGTTCTTGATTATAGAGAACATCCTACATGATGATATCTGGGAGAAAATCAATATGTGCAGTCAATGTTGGTGGAAATCAGAAAACCAAAGTGAGGTAGAAAGAAAAATTAAATACTGATAGGAGTTTATTATATATCTTTAACTGTAATGGGAATAGTGGAAACGTTTTAATATCAAATTATAATGGGGGTTTCAACAACTCTGATATAAATTGGAGGGCAGAAATCTGTATGTGGGGAGGACCTACATAAAGTAGTGCAGATAAACCCACTTAAGAAGCTGTCTAATAATAACTTATCAACATTTATGGTACACTACACAAACCTGCAAATCTAATATAAGGTTAAACATAATAGTGCACTGTCCATGTAGGGTCAAAATATGATAGGGAGAAAATGAAGGTCCCGATGAGGTAAAATCAAAAATACTTTAATAGAATATATTAAAACCAGACACAAAAAGAGCTGCCATTGATGCGCTTCGGACACGTTATTCGCCCTTAGTCATAATGGATGTATTTACTGGTGTGTGTGTATATGCTGTATATCTGTATATGGTACTGTATGTCTGTATATAGGCTGGGTGCATTTGGTACTGTTTGTATTTGTGTATATGTTGTATGTATGTATATGTATAAATGGATTATGTATATATGAGTGTATAAATTTATATAATTTTAACTCACATGTATAGGCATACAAATATTTTTTAAACGAGGCCCCATTAAGAAGTCTGCTATGGAGCCCTGCCTCTCCTGGTTACGCCACTGATATAGGTACTAATGCCGCAAATACATATTTACCAGCAATGAATAAACAGCACACATAAAATGTCCTGCACACATAAATATATTCCAAAAATGAGTATTCTTCAAGCATAATTATGTATCAGCATTAAATGTAAGACACATCTGGGTAGCATTCGGGCAGATACAGACATCACTTAATATTCAAATAAGATTTCTGCTGTTTACTTCTATATATATATATATATATATATATATATATATATATATACACACACAGGGCTGCATCTAGCTTCTCTGCTGCCTGTGACAAACAGCTGTGTAATACCCGTGGTCACAGTGATCTCCGGTCATGGGTGTTAAGGGGTTTCCCCCCTACAATCGCACCCCTCCACAGCTTTCATACAGACAGGATTTTACAGGCACTGTGTCAGACTATGGGCTGACAATTATAATACCCTGCAATAAATCCCATATTGGGACTAGTAGAAATAATCAAAAATATAACAAAAATAAAAATGTTTTAAAACAAAAAAAATCAAGAATATATGTATTATGGTGCAGGTCGCTTGGATTTTGATGAAGTAGGGTTGAGGAGTGCTCACTCCACCTTTCTCCTGCACCTGCTTGATTTTTGTAGTCCTTAAAATCAGCAACATCATTAACCAAATTTTTCTCTGTATGGAACCATGCATGTATCTAATAGTCATGTAACTTATACATGTGAGGAGATAATAAGTTTCCAATGTCTGCAGTCTCCATACACTTCCATCTGAACTGACATCTATAGATGTTAAAAAATAACCACAGCACTTTATAATACAAGTATTCTCAGTTTTATTATTACCCTGCGTCTCTATGCCATATAGATAGATAATTTATCATTTCTGCATATGTACTGTGTTTCTGGTCCTGAGCATCTCTTTAGTAATTTGTAAATCTAAAAATATGATATCTTGCTATCTGACTAAAAAATATCTTGTCTGTGAATGTTCACTAAGATGTACTGTATGAAAATATAAATACACTGATTTCATGAAAGATACTTATTGTTCCATTTATCTATTATAGGTGATTTTGGTAATCCAAAATGAAGTAAAACACCAAGAAGACCGGAGGAAATATTCAGAACCATTGTGGCTTATGGAGGTTCATCTCACTAATACTACCTATATGCAATGATGTCTGAGATGAACATAAACTGGACAACAAATATCAGCTATGAAACCTCACTGTCATATCTGGACACTGATGATACACTATACCAAGCTCCTGTCATGTCTAGAACCGGACACACAGTGGTTGCTATTTTTCTTGGATTCATCCTTGTCTTTGGCTTTCTTAACAACTTCATAGTGTTAGTTCTCTTCTGCAAGTTCAAAACCCTAAGGACTCCGGTCAACATGATGTTATTAAATATAAGTATCAGTGATATGCTAGTCTGCGTATCTGGCACAACCTTGAGTTTTACATCCAGTATTCAAGGTCAATGGATTGGTGGAGAATATGGCTGCCAATGGTATGGCTTTGTCAATTCCTGTTTTGGTAAGTACAATATATGCAGTAGTAGCAATCCTTAAATTAAAGGGGTTTTCTCACAAACAGAAGTTAGGCCCTATCCACAGAATAGGGCCAAACCTGTTGATCAGTGGGGTCTCCATGCTCAGACCCCCACAGATCATGAAAACTAAGGGTCCGATGGGGTCCCACGTAGCTCTGTTGGACCCCTTGTCGCTCAGTCAGAGTAATGGAGCAGACAGCCGCACACGACCATTTGCTCTATTAATCTCTATGGAGCTATCAGAAATTGCAGAGTGCCGCAATTCGTGAGAAAACCCCTTTAAACCTGATAACATGTTGTGCTTTGATATCACAAATTAATGGGAAAAGTTTAACTTAAGATTGGTTGTATATGTTGGCTTACTGTAACTCGTTAGCTTTACAATTATTTGCCAGCTTACTATTACCTGTTAGCTTACTATATTAGTACTATATGCATATTTGATACCTGATACTTGGTTTACATGATATTAGCTTATGTACAGCTTATACAGTACAATTGCAATGCTCTTAATGTACACACTGGTCATCTTCATAGAACTTCAATGACTGACATTTGGAATACTGTATATTTGGTGTCACGGGTGCTCCCGCAATCCCTGTCTCGGATCACAGGCGCACCCGTGTTCCTCCATGCGCTCCCGTGGCCCCCGCTTCCTCAGACTCACCTGTCCCGACTCCTGGTCTCCATCAGTCTGACGTTCGCGCGTCCCCACCTCCTAGGGCAGTGATGGCAAACCTTTTAGAGACCGAGTGCCCAAACTTCAACAAGGACCCGCTTATTTATCGCAAAGTGCCAACACAGAAATTTTATTTGTGATTTATACTCCCTTCTCTGTCACAGTTTTCATTGATACCAGCACCTGAGGACACCAATAAAGCAGAAAATAGTCCAAGGTCGAGCTGTCACTTTAAAATAGCTCTGTGCACAGCAAGTCCTGGGCTGTCTGGGACTGCAGGAATATACCTGGAGTCATCTCTGGGGATGACCTGAGTGCCCACAGAAAGGGCTCTGAGTGCCACCAGTGCCATAGGTTAGCCATCACTGTCCTAGGGCGTGTGCCCGCTGGCTGCCGAAAAGTTAAAGGGCCAGCGCCCCGCTGATTGGTGCGCTGGCTGAACACTTCCACTTTATAATCCGGAACTTTCCTTCCTGCCTTGACGGATATTTGTGCCTCACAGCCTGAGAGAAAGCTTTCTAGATTATTCCTGCGTTCCTGTGTATTCCTGTGTGTTCCTGCTTCTGAGTCCTGTGTTGCTGTGTTCCCGGGTTCCTCCATGTTGCTGTGTTCCCGAGTTGCTCTATATTGCTGTGCTTGTGTGCCCGTTCCCTTCTGCTTGGACCTCCTGTTGCTGACCCCGGATTTGGACTTGACCTTGCATCTCTGCAGCCTGCCCTGACCCTGAGCCTGTGTCAAATTTTCATTTGTACTGATAATTAAAGCTGCCTAATACATTATATACATAATATAAAAAATACAATCTTTATTTTCTTATGTGGGTGATGTATGAAACTGTATATTATACAGTTATAAAGATGGGGGTTAATGTTCAACACCTAGATAAGCTATTTCTCAATGATGTGCAGTTACCAATATTTTACCCTGTACAATGTTTTATATTACACATTGTCTGCAGTAATGGATGTTATACACTATATGGCTTTTAGTTTCTTTGCTTCCCTCTATTTTGCTGTTAATTAACAGGGTGTCTGGAGATGAGCCCATCTGCCTTCTGTTACTCTTCTCCTGCTGCCACACATACAAGTCTGATCAGAGAAGCAATTAAATTAATTGGACCAGCTCTAATCTTAACAAATTAGAATCATGAAAGCTAACCTACCTGGGGTGTAGTACTTGCAAATTATTATTCTTAGTTCTTCAGTAAAGGAGACTAAAGTAGACTGATAGAATGATGCATAGTCTCACTTTCCTTAATTAAAATGACTTTTTTCATTATGTTTCTTGCCTTTCACCATTGTAGAACCTTATATTTCACTCACTCTGTTCATACTTTATTTTATGTTTATTTTCCATGGTTTTTCTGCCATATTAGATACCTGGAAGTTTTTTCAGAATCATCACCTAATTGTGATAGGTACTGGTTGCTCCTAGTATAACACATAATGGGGGTCATTTACTAAGGGCCCGAATCGCGTTTTCCCGACGTGTTACCCGAATATTTCCGATTTGCGCCGATTGTACCTGAATTGCCCCGGGATTGTGTCGCACGCGATCGGATTGTGGCGCATCGGCGCCGGCATGCGCGCGACGGAAATCGGGGGGCGTGGCCGAACGAAAACCCGACGTATTCGGAAAAACCGCCGCATTTAAAAACCGAAAAAGTGTCGCTTGGGGACCGCTTACCTTCACCTGGTCCGAGGTGGTGCATTCCGGCGCGTGGAGATGATTTTCAGCGCAGCAGCGCCACCTGGTGGACGGCGGAGGAACTGCCTTCATGAATCCCGGACGGACCCGAATCCAGAGCAGAGAACGCGCCGCTGGATCGCGAATGGGCCGGGTAAGTAAATTTGCCCCAATATTCCTATATTCATGTGGTGACTCTAGTCCTTTACAAAGAACTTTTGAAATCCCTAAAACTCTCCTATCAGGATAAACTAATAAGTTAAAATATAATATGGCTGTCCGTTGCTCTGTTTCTTAAAAAATGTCACTAACCAAGATAAAGTTATGAAGCAATAAGCTCTAAAATCTTGTATCTTCACCTCATGCCCCAAATCAGCCCACTCTGCCACCTTGTATAGCCCCCCTCATGCCCATCCGCTCCCACTTGGCATAGAGGTGGCATAAGAGGGTAAATAGTCACAATTCCTTGCAATGGATTATTCACTATTTCAGGTCCTGTACATCAGTTTTCTGGTGTACAAGCACAGATAAATCCCATGCAATGTTTGCAACCCTTCTGACAAAACCCTCGGTAGGCTGCATTTCACAATGTAAGCACAGGCTAGCTACACATTGACACATAGTGGGTCATTTACTAAGGGCCCGATTCGCATTTTCCCGTATCGAATATTTCCGATTTGCGCCGATTGTACCTGAATTGCCCCGGGATTTTGGCGCACACGATCGGATTGTGGCGCATCGGCGCCGGCATGCACGCGACGGAAATCGGGGGGCGTGGCCGAACGAAAACCCGACGGATTCGGAAAAACCGCCGCATTTAAAAAAAAAATAGTATCGCGAAAATTTCATCCAGGATAGGCCGGTGTATTTCGAGGCATTCCAGCGGACTTCAGCGCAGCAGCGCCACCTGGTGGACAGCGGAGGAACTACCATCATAAATCCCGGCCGGACCCGAATCCAGCGCAGAGAACGCGCCGCTGGATCGCGAATGGGCCGGGTAAGTAAATCTGCCCCATAGTCTATCCTATCTAAGGGGTATGTATGCACCATGCCAGTGGGGTGGAAGTCCTGAATTAATTGCAAATGCTAGCTCATTGCTAGCACTTGCTATTATTTACCCTTTCCACCACCTCCATGCCAAGGGGACGGAGAGGGCACGATGGATGCATGGCTGGCAAGGTGGGGGGTAGGTGCAGCCGACATGGGGCATTTCTGTCCCCAAGCCTAAGTACTCGCTGCAGACGGCAACCTTTTATAAGTAAAAAGTTGCTGGTTACTTTTATTTCTATTCCAAGTAGGGCCTGGCATAGAAATAAACTTTGTGCGGGCCCCCACCAGATACATCAAGAGCCTCTGAATGTGTTTGAAGGGGTTATGCAAGGGAGTATAATAATAATAATCTTTATTTATATAGCGCCATCAAATTCCGTAGCGCTTTACAAATCATAGGGGACATATACAACTATATAACATTACAAAGAACAAACAGTCATATGGAACAATAGGAGTGAGGGCCCTGCTCACAGGAGCTTACAGACTATGAGGATGAGGGGGTGACACAAGAGGTTGTATAATGGTCCAGCCATTCTTTATAAGGGAACAATATAAAATAATTTAATAAATAATTTACTAAACAACGATGTTGCTGCTTGAACCAGCCATCAGCCGCCATCTTATTTACAGGGTCCTAGGTGAAAAAGACTGCAGAGAAGCCTGGAGCTTGGTATATATCTGCTGAGTATGATAAATAACCCCCATTGTGATAAGGGGATAACTCAAACTCTGTAAGGTTTTATAATATAGTTTTGTAAATATGTGGAGGACAGTACTGATTTACATTTATAGGAGGATCCAAGTTAATTACATATTGTTGCTCATATTATCATATTGTAAGTATTTTAAGTCAAAAAGGGACACTTTGTGCATGCTTCGGAAGAGCTCTCTCTCTCTCTCTCTCTCTCTCTTAATCTGCTCCAGGAGAAGGTTAAAGAAAAATGTAAAGAAAGTAAAATTAGACTCAACTAATAAGCTTGTGATTGGAAAATATGTGACATGGATGTAGCCTTTGAATTTATAACAGCATTTAGTATTTTTTGCACAAATCTATCAGTATTGCAAATATAAACTCTCAAAAATGTCAGATTGTTATGGCATCTTCTGTTTGAGGCCTGTTCAGGTGAATCCACACATTTTCATTTGAAGTCAGTTCTAGACTGAGGAGGCTACTGAGGAAAGAGCTGTTTGCTCTGAAACACGTCTAGCCTAATAGCCGCAACAGCTTTAATACCAGAGGATCGAGACCCATTCACTCACGTAGATATTCCCTGTCACAAACCCTACTACCTGGGATGGACGCATCCCGTTGGACATAACAACACCACTTACCCAGTGCAAAAGTAACTATTGGATCTACGAAGGAAAGAGACGAGACAACCAGAAACCTTGCCGGTCTGTCGCAGAAACTGCGCCACAATAGCTGTCCCGGTCTGCCGGTCTGTCGCAGAAACTGCGCCACAATAGCTGTCTCGGTCTGCCGGTCTGTCGCAGAAACTGCGCCACAATAGCTGTCTCGGAACGCCATCGTACAACACACGTGACGGTAAGGACGCCAAAGTATACATCATCTATCTCTTCTCCGCTATGAAGAAAATTAACTAACTTGAGAAGAGGTCAAAACCAACAAACCGTGAGTGTATGACTATAACCATATAACGTTATCCATTTTCTATATTGGGCCGATCCTATTTTTTTAACTACACACTGCAGATATATGGCCCTATATCTTGCCAGTTATTAAAAACACCTCCTGGATACCTATCCCTCACTTTTTTCATCCGTAGGAACCCTTTTCACTCATATGAACTTTTTATTCATACGATCTTTTAATACTGTACTGTATATTACTAGCTCAAAATTCGATGTATTACTAGCTCAAAATATTGTATATTACTAGCTCAAAATTTGATGTATTAAATTCAAGATAAACCTCTAATGCATCTTTAGAATGTTAGAATCTTTTTTAATTTTAAACTAGTTGTTATTTGTTATCTAGACCAATTTTCATTACAGACGTCTGTGGGTCTGATTTTTTTATATATATGTATTTATCTGTATGCTTGTATTGTCTAGATTAAAATCCCTTTAATAAGAAATCTGGAGCCGATCCCTATTTAGTGCCTACCTATATATATTTTATGAACCACTTCAGTTCTAGACTGGGCCACTCCAATACTTTGGTCTTGTTAACGTGAGAGATTTGATAAGAATTTGGATTTGGATTCAATTTGGATGAAGCTTGTACATAGGATCATAACAGAAGTCTAGTCTACTGAATGCATTAAAATGTGTATTTATTTTGATGAATATTCGTTATTGTCTGTTTGTTCGTTTTTATTGTTTTTGTGAAAAATTAAAATTAATTAAAGGTGTAAAAATGTAAGACACAATGTATACCGAAAGTAGCCCCCTTTATATATTTCACTTTGTTTCATTGCTGTCAATTGGTAATATAAAAGAAGTTCTTTTTTGCTCATTAACCCCTTCAGGACGCAGCCAGTTTATAGCTTAAGTAATCTGACATGTGTCACTTTATATAGTCAGAATTATTGAACAATTTAACTTACGAAAGTGATTTTGTGACAGTTTTTTCATCACATATTGTACTTCACGATAGCGGTAAATTTTGACTAATACGTTTGAGTTTAGTTTAAAAATGTTTGAAATATGTGCCATTTTTAAAATCAGCAATTCTTGTTTTCAGACAGTTTCCCTACCCAAATTAGTTACTAAATAACATTTCACACTTGTCTTCTTTATGTTTTCATAAAAATGTCTAGATATTTTATTTTCATTTCATGCAACTTACAAATCGAACATCGGTTTTCTGTATTTTCAAAGAGATTTTAGAAATGCATTTTTGGGGATCATTATTGTTTTTTGAAATGAGATTTTTGAGATTTGAAATAAATAATATTAGAAACTCTAAATTACTCCATTTTTAAATCTACACCCCTCAATCTATCAGAAAGAACTTTAAGGTAGATTGTTAACCCTTTGAGATCTTCATAATAATTAAAACAAAACACCCCACATGTGGGTGCACATTAAGGCCTAGAATGGAGTGTCATCCATTAGTCAGTTTTGCCCTATGGAATTTAGTGTTTTTTAGTTGGTTCAAAGGCGCACTTTTGTGGCAATAGGTTTTCATAGGTTTTGGCCAAGAGTTAAAGCCAGGAAGCTCAGGTGATTTTTGCAGTCTGGGAATCTGCTATACTCCATGCAGAGCTGGAGGTGTTACACAGCCAAGGATCAGAAATAGTGACATTGCCTGCTCATGCTGGTGGATGGATACACAACCAACATAGGACTATGAGTCAGGCCAGTTTATATGGGCTCTGTTAAACTGTTTTTTGGAAATTAATAAAACAATTACCTGAAGTTGCCATTTGCAAATTTGCGGCCGCATGTACGTCCCCGCAGACGGCCATGTGAATGAGCCCTTAGACCAGAATTTAATGTTACAAATCTGTTGAACTTACAATCTGGCAAAGCTTCAGAGAATTAACTCTTAAATGATTCACTGATCTTTAGATCTGGTGAAGCCATTTGTTTGTTTAGGTGTGCCTTTAGTCAATGTTATGCTATAATTCTTCATCTTCAAGGTTTTTTGGAGGCTGAATGGTTTTGTGCCAAATTAACTTATATTTGAAACTCTTTAGAATTCATTCCACCTAGAGTAAAGCCCAATTCCAGCAAAGAAAAACAGCCCTAATAGATAATCTTGCCTCATTGTGGCACCATCTTTTATTATAGCAAAAAGTTCAACCTTGGTCTCATCAGGCTAGAACAGTTTTTCCACATGCTTTTGGCAAACTTGATGTAGGTTTTGGCAAGAAAAGGCTTCTGTCTTGCCATCTTACAGGCCAGATATATGAGGAATTATGGGAGAATGTTGTCAAATACAGTAAACAAACAGGAGTTGCCAGAAATTCATGTGGCTCTTTCATTGTTGCTGTGGATCCCTTCCTAGCCTTCAGGATCTATATTCCTGTCTTCTTGTTTTTCATAAACTTTTGGGGGACTTTCAGATCTTGCTAATTTAATGCTTACTTTCATCCACTTCTTGACAACCATCTTCACCATGTTCTATGGTACATCATGGTATTTGATATCTTTCAACAATACAGTTTAATGTGTTGAAAGCAATGGCCAAGCCATGTATTTTGCATTAAAATGCATCTAATATAATGTCAGAAATCCTACAAGAATAGATGGATCTATATGTGCAGGGCCTGACTACTTTATCATGAATTTAAATGTCATTATCAAATCCTAAAGATAACCAACCCACCAATGTTGTTCATGTAGTTTCATAACCCCTCCCCCCCACACACACCTACCTTTATGATTTATTTTTGTTTTTACAGTTAACAATATTCAAGAACAACACTACATATTATTTGTCAGACTAGGTGCCTGGTTTGAATATGTAGGCGTTTGATTTGTCTATTATTCTTTTTAAAGCTATATATGGGAATATGATTAATAGTAAATCAGTGCTTAATTTCATTTTTTATTCATTTGAATTTTAAACTAGAAATCATTTTTTAATAATTTGTCTTATACTGACTTTTTAAAGGGTGAGTGTATAGACACATAGAGACATTGGGGGACATTTATCATATGCTGGTGCACTAGGTGGAATCCTCTTGATGTATCGGGGCAGGAGGCTGCTGTTGTTTATTCTATACCCCCCACTCATGCCCCTTCACGCCCCACTGGCGTGAAGGTGGCAGAGAGGGGTAAGTAGTCCCGCAGAGGTCCTGATAAATATGCCACATGGAGATAGATAGATAGATAGATAGAGAAGGAGGGCAGAAGATAGTAGTGTAAGGCATTGGTCCCCTTGAAAAATGCTCGAGTCTCCCATTGACTTCAATGGGGCTCGTTATTCGAGACGAGCACTTGAGCATCGGGAAAAGTTTGTCTCGAATAACGAGTACCCGAGCATTTTAGTGCTCGCTCATCTCTAATTATTAGTAAATCAGTGCTTAATTTCATTTTTTATTCATTTGAATTTTAAACTAGAAATCATTTTTTTAATAATTTGTCTTATACTGACTTTTTAAAGGGTGAGTGTAGAGACACATAGAGACATTGGGGGACATTTATCATATGCTGGTGCACGAGGTGGAATCCTCTTGATGTATCGGGGCAGGAGGCTGCGGTTGTTTATTCTATAACCCCCACTGGCGTGAAGGTGGCAGAGAGGGGTAAGTAGTCACACAGAGGTCCTGTTAAATATGCCACATGGAGAGAGATAGATAGATAGAGAAGGAGGGCAGAAGATAGTAGTGTAAGGCATTATAACAAAGGTAATATGTAAATGTTTATGATATAGTTACATAAAATCAAACTAAATTATGTCAAGAGGTTAGCGGGAAGATCATGTTTGTACAAATAGTCATGAAAGTCCACTTCTTATAAAATTCATAATTTTATATTAATGTATGACAAATTTATTTATTTTGATAATATATAGGAAAATATATTCAGTATAATGATAGTGTGATTCTTACCATTCATACATTATTCATGCTATACACCCTCCAAAGGCGTTTTATCGTAAGGGGTTAAACAACTTAAAAGCATAGTCACAGTGCAAGGCATTTTAAAAGACATAATCCATTTTAAGCCATAAAAATGAAGTTTTAGCTTTGAAGTTTCTCACATTGGAATTTATGAAATGTATAAAAAAAATGGAATATGAAAAATGTTTTTCATTACTAACTGCTAGTTGTTGATCCTAGGTCACAATGAAGTGACATTACATTGTAAACTGTATTGCCCAAGGGAAATTCATTCAGAACTTATGTTTGCAATAAATTCATTGACGTTTTATCTTTTTTCCCCTATTGTTTTAAGAAGCAAGGCTTTATTTGACGAGTACATGAAAATTATGAAAACTATGATTTCTAGCACAGATGGCAGGAAATTTACTCAATTTATGAAGCAGATATTAATTTTAATAGATTAGATAAATATTACTGTAGGCCATAGGGTAACGAGGCTGCTGTTACACCTACAGTATTGAATTACACTTAATGGGTTATTATTATGATTTTATTGTGCTATTGTGGTATAGGTATTAAAGTACTAGATATATACCTCAGTATGGCTGACATTTTTAGCACAATTTTTGTCCCTAAAAAACCCCACTCGGGTATATAAAAAAATAAACATATTGCTCATCCTCCAGCACTGGCTCCCGGTGACCTCTTCTCCACGCAGTACCTCTTTGGTTTACAACAGGGTCAACAGATGCAAGTCTATGCGATCTGTTGGCACACAAACTATGATGCGGCCGTGTTGTCGCCTGCTGTAGTCATAGTTTGTGGGGTGGGTGACCTGGAGGGGGAGCTGGAGTACCAGGTCAGTTAGTATTATCATGTGCTGAGTACTGCCCTGGGGAGTTGTTTATTGGTGACATTGGTCCACAATTTTAAAATGTTTTTATTGTGTTTTGTCTTCTGGTGTAATTTCATTAATAAAGTATTTCATATTATTTTTGACCTTTTTGCATGCTTCTTCTTTCGTATTATAACATGGAATTTTTTGGCATGTCATTGTCTTTATACTTTTACCTTGGGTAGTCCGCTATCTCAGTTTGGATAGATTGTAGGGGTGGACGCTGGCAGTCAGCGTCAGAGGGTTAGTACTAAGTTTTTTTATGTTAAGAGGTATTTCTGCTGGATATTTTATTAATAAGGGCATGCTGCTGAACATTACATTTTTGGGGGCACTCTGCTGGACATTACATTAATAGGGGTCACTCTGCTATGGGCATTATATTAATGTGGGCACTTTGGTGAACATAACATCAATGGGGGCACTTAGCTGGGCATTATATTCATTGGGGTACTCTGCTGTAAATTATATTAATGGGGGTACTCTGGTGGACATTGTATTGATGGGGAACTCTGCTGGACATTACATTAATGCAGGCACTCTTCTGGATATTGCATTAATGGGAGCACTCTGCAGGACATTACATTTATGGGTGCACTCTGCTGGACAGTTTATTAATGGGGACACTCTGCTGGACGTTTTATCAATGAATTCACTCTGCTGGGAAGTTTATTCATTGGAGTGGGTGCTGTGGACATTTCATTTATGATAGGAGACTACTAGGCATTTTATTTATGTGGGGAGACTTTATTTTATTTATTTATTTTATTTATGTGGGGAGACTACTGGACATTTTATTGAAATGGGAAGACTACTGGACATTTTGTTAGAGAGTAGTGGCAGCATTCCCCGCTTAAGTTTTACCTGTTTTTAGTGGTAAAATTAGGGGCCTTGGCTTAAACTCGGTCAGCTTATACTTGAGTATGACTCGGTCACTCTTTGTTTTGGTCTAAACTTGAATAATCTAATGCCTAATTATATGACTTAGACAAACTACTGTTAGAGAAAAGAAAAAAAATATCTTCTATGCAACAGAATAGTTTTTGAGAAATTTCTAAAGTAACACATTTTCTCTTTTTACCTTGGGTTAAGACTTCATCCACTGATATCTGAATTGTTGATCGTCAATTGAAAATCTCCAAAGAGTGTCACCTTGATGTTTCACAAGTCCATTGTGGTTGTCTGAAAATACTTTTAGTGTGCTAGCCTTTGAGATCAAAGGTTGCAGTCTTTAATACTTCGTAGAAAGCCATTAATTCTCAGAAAATTAAGGAATGTGTTTTGACCATTTACTCTTAAGGTGTTTTCCTGTCAGCTTTGTGCCCCAAACTTTCTAACTGTCATTAGTCTGGATATTTAATATCGGCAATTGTTATCAAGGTATCGTAAAATTAAGATTTGAGATGCTAGATTAAGATATGGTGATAGGCATCCTTCAATTGCATTATGCACATAAAGGCACCTGAACTGATGAAAAAATGGCCAATTTTGTACTTTCTGTCTTGAATTATTTGGAGATTATTCACCTGTTTAGAATTTTCTAATTTATTTTATATCTGAATGAGTTGTTCGGCTTATTAACTTATAGTAGTGACTTATAGGAAGATATACAAGTAAAGAAAATGCTGCATCTGGTACAATTTTCCAGCACAACAGGTATGTGGTACTTTGGGATGGTGGTCCGATACCTGGCCATATATGAATTTTGAGCATTTGGGAAGAATTATCTATCTGTTTGCCTAAGAGTGTGCAACCTTTTATTTTCAAGTCTTTAACTATTGTGATTTTATAGGTATTATCTTTTACTCATATAAATTAAAGGTTACATTTTAGTTGTACTCACCGATTGTATTCAACTTTTGATGGTGTTGGTGTAGTCGGTTGGGAGTAAGCGACAGGTGTCCGCTGAAACCCCCCGCGTACCAATTTCATGGGTGCTGATCATCTCTATGGCAGCCCTGGTATCTGGACAAAGAACCCAGAGTGGAACAGTAAAAAAATGTAAAGAAAATATATATTTGCAAATAAAAATTAATATGGTAAGTCTCCTAAAAGCCCCATAAATGGTCAAGCACATCCATATTAACCCCTTAGCACCGACACTGATTTTCTCGCTCAATGACCATACTCGATTTTCAAATCTGACATGTCTCACATAATTGGTTATAACTTCGAACGCTTTAACATTCCTGTGATTTTGAGATTGTTTTCTCGTGACACATTGTACTTCATGTAGTTATAAAATTAATGGATACGTTTTGCGTTTCGTTCTGAAAAAAATGAAAATTTGGCAAAAGGTTTGTAAAAATTCTTCATTTTCCAGTTTGAAGGTTCTGGTTCCAGACAGGAAGTAAAACTACCCAAAAAGTTTGATAATTAACATTTACAGAATATCTGCTTTATGTTGGTATGATATTTTATGCTTCCGGTCATTTTTCTAGGATGTTATAGAGGTGCAGAACTTTAGGTGCGATTTTTCTTATTTTCATGAAAATGCCATAACTCACATTTTGAGGGACAACTCAGCTTCAAGTGACTTTGAGAGGCCTAAATAATAAGTAAAACCCCATAAATACCCCACTATAGAAACTTCACCCCTCAACATATGTAAAACAACTTCTATTAAGTCCTTAACCCTTTAAGTGTTTCACATGGTTAAAAAATATGGACCTCGATTTAGAAACTAGAATTTTTTTGGAAATACATTCATTTAGGCCAAAACTGACATTTTCAGAATATTAAATGATGAAACGCACTGCAACGCTTGATGCCCAATTCCTCCCGATGTACTGATACCACATATGTGTGGTAAACTGCTGTACGGGCGCACGGCCGAGTTAGATTGAATGAGGCCCATCCACAGCAATTTTGTATTGTCACATTGTACTACCTATAAATTTTTATTTTTTTTTTGGTAATGCGATCATATGAGGGCTTATTTTTTATGGGATGAGATACAATGTATAAATAATTTATTTTGGGAGTCTAAAGCTAATTCATGAGATTTTATTAACTATTTCAAGGGGGACACAAACAAAATCATCAATTTTTATTTTGGATTGTTAGCATTTTTTTCCCCCCGCTCACCGTAACGTAAAAATCATATTTTATCTTTATTCTCTGGTTCACTATGATTGCGGTGATACCTCATTTATATAGTTTTTCTTATTTTTGCTCAATTTTCCTGAGCAAAACCAATATTGGAGAAAATCGCATTGTTTTTACTATTGACAACTTTTCAGGGCCATAACTTCTGTATTTTTCTGGTGTCAGATCTGGTTGAGGGCTTATTTTTTGCGAAAACAGTTGTTCTTTTCAGTCGTATCATATTAGGTACCGTAACTTTTTTTGATCACTTTTTAGAACATTTTTTGTGATGGTGTTTGATGAAAAATTGTATATTATGTTTTTCGAGTTTTTTTTTTACATAGTTCACCGAGCGGGTTCAATATTGATTTAGATTTATTGTACAGATTAATACGGACGCGGTGATACCAAATATGTACGTGTTTTTGTGTTTTATTTACTTTATTTGCATTTTATGTGTTACTGGGGAGATTATGGGACTTTTATATTATTTATTTATTTAATTATATTATAAAAAGATAAAAAAAAATTTTTTTTTACTTTTTTACATTTTCTACTTCTTGGCTTGAATAAGCGATCGGATGATCGCTTATTCAAAAGTGGCCGGTGAGTGTATATACATATATATATATATATATATATATATATATATATATATATATATATATATTTGTGAAAGCACAAAATCATGCTTATTGGAAGAATAATATCAAAATGACAGAATTTTTCCATTCCTTCAAAAACAATGGGGGAGATATATCAATCTGTCTACAACAGAAAAATGACAACATGTCTGACCTGATTTGCTGTGCTCCACATTTATTGAAGGCTTTAAATAATTAATTGGCAAATTTCCGATTTACCTGAAAATGGGGCATGTCCTATGTAAACAGGGGGTGTTGTCTCACAGGAATTAACATGTGTGCCAGAAAATTCAATATCCTTGAGCAGTAAACTAGACCAACTAATAGGAGGTGCAAAGTACAACACATATACTGCACATGATTGATCATCCAGCATCAGACACAATGATAAATCTGGTGCAGCACAAGACTGTCTAGTTCTACACTGGTCTAAAGACATATTGATACATCTCCCCCATTTTTTTTAATTAAATATAAGTACAATATGTATATAGTATACATACTAGAGCCATTAAAAATAAAAATATACCCAATAACATATAAGTTCTTAAATAGAAATAGAAAAATAAAATAAAATCATGGCTCCTAATAGGGATGAATAAAAATTTTGTTACATTTTTTAGAATAATTTTTTAAACTGGGGATTGTAAGGTTTTCTGTTTTAGTAGGACAAGCTTTTTGGGGGTACTTGCAATTTGCAATCTTGAAATATATATATATTTTTTTTGTATTGTGGCATGGAGTATTGACTATGGTATCGGTCATATTTTTCTTTAGCCCTTTTAATAATTTTGCCCCAATGACCAGTGTATAACGTATGGTGTAGTAACCTTCCACTAGTAGTAATGGTCTTCAGAAAGACTGTTATAACCTAAATGAGTGATAAAAATATAGCCTTGCTAAGTTATATGGGACAGATAAGCTCAGGATCACTGTTAGATGATACTATGCAATATTAATAAAATTGGAAAACCCTTTATTAAACTCTTCACAGACCTGGATAATTTTCACTTTTTAATTTGGCCCTATAAGGAGATAAGGACACTGGGCACAACTATCATCTGATGGCTACTTTCAGCGGATAATGGTCATGTCATAAAGCTGGAATAATCTCAAGACAGGTTTCTTGAACATGACAATGAGTTCATGTATCAAATGGCTTCCACAGTCACCAGATCTCAATCCAATAGAGCATCTTTGGGATGTGGGAACGGGAGATTCGCATCATGGAGTGCAGCCGACAATCTGCGGCAACTGTGTGATTGCCATCATGTCGATATGGACACAAATCTCTGAGGAATGCTCCAGCACCGTGTTGAATCTATGCCACGAAGAACTGAGGCATGTTCTGAAGGCAAAAGGGGGTCCAAACGTTACTAGCATGGTGTACCTAATAAAGTGGCCGGTGAGGTGTGCTGATCAATATAATTATATATATATATATATATATATACATATTTGTGAAGCACAAAATAATGCTGTATGGAAGAATAATAATCAAAATGGACATAATTTTCCATTCCTTCAAAAACAATGGGGGAGATATATCAATCTGTCTACAACAGAAAAATGACAAACATGTCTACCTGATTTGCTGTGCTCCACATTTATGAGGCTTTAAATAATTAATTGGCAAATTTCCGATTACCTGAAAATGGGGCATGTCCTATGTAAACAGGGGTGTGTGTCTCACAGGAAATAACATGTGTGCCAGAAATGCAATATCCTTGAGCAGTAAACTAGACCAACTAATAGGAGGTGCCAAAGTACAACACATAACTGCACTGATTGATCATCCAGCATCCAGACACAATGATAAATCTGGTGCAGCACACAAGACGTCTAGTTCTTTTCTACACTGGTCTAAAGACATATTGATACATCTCCCCCATTTTTTTTAATTAAATATAAGTACAATATGTATATAGTATACATACTAGAGCCATTAAAAATAAAAATATACCCAATAACATATAAGTTCTTAAATAGAAATAGAAAAATAAAATAAAATCATGGCTCCTAATAGGGATGAATAAAAATGTTGTTACATTTTTTAGAATAATTTTTTAAACTGGGGATTGTAAGGTTTTCTGTTTTAGTAGGACAAGCTTTTTGGGGGTACTTGCAATTTGCAATCTTGAAATATTTTTTTTTTTTTTGTATTGTGGCATGGAGTATTGACTATGGTATCGGTCATATTTTTCTTTAGCCCTTTTAATAATTTTGCCCCAATGACCGGTGTATAACATATGGTGTAGTAACCTTCCACTAGTAGTAATGGTCTTCAGAAAGACTGTTACAGGCAGTCCCCGGGTTACATACAAGATAGGGTCTGGAGGTTTGTTCTTAAGTTGAATTTGTATGTAAGTCGAAACTGTATATTTTATAATGGAAGTTCTAGAAAAAAAAATTTCTTTTGCCCCAGTGACAATTGGAGTTTCAAAATTTTTGGTGTAATTGGACCAAGAATTATCAATAAAGCTTCATTACAGACATCTTACAGCTGATCATTGCAGTCTGGGACTATAGTAAAGCATCCAGAGAGCTTCAACAGAGGTCACAGTGGGCAGAGGGGTCCGTCTGTAACTATGGGTTGTCTGTAAGTCGGGTGTCCTTAAGTAGGGGACCGCCTGTATAACCTAAATGAGTGATAAAAATATAGCCTTGCTAAGTTATATGGGACAGATAAACTCAGGATGATACTATGCAATATTAATAAAATTGGAAAACCCTTTATTAAACTCTTCACAGACCTGGATAATTTTCAGTTTTTAATTTGGCCCTATAAGGAGATAAGGACACTGGGCACAACTATCACACCGGGGGTCCAACTGTTTACTAGCATGGTGTACCTAATAAAGTGGCCGGTGAGTGTGTCTATACATATATAATATATATAATATATCTATATATATATTTGTGATGAAAGCACAAATAATGCTTATTGGAAGAATAATATCAAAATGGACATAATTTTTCATTCCTTCAAAAAACAATGGGAGGAGATATCAATCTGTCTAACAACAGAAAATGACAACATGTCTGACCTGATTTGCTGTGCTCCACATTTTTGAGGCTTTAAATAATTAATTGGCAATTTCCGATTACCTGAAAATGGGGCATGTCCTATGTAAACAGGGGTGTTGTCTCACAGGAATTAAACATGTGTGCCAGAAATATCAATATCCTTGAGCAGTAAACTAGACCAACTAATAGGAGGTGCAAAGTACAACACATAACTGCACATGATTGTATCATCCAGCATCAAGACACAATGATAAATCTGGTGCAGCAACAAGCTGTCTAGTTCTACACTGGTCTAAAGACATATTGATACATCTCCCCCATTTTTTTAATTAAATATAAGTACAATATGTATATAGTATACATACTAGAGCCATAAAAATAAAATTACCCAGACATATAAGTCTTAAATAGAAAGAGAAAATAAATAAAATCATGCTCCTAATAGGGATGAATAAAAATGTTGTACATTTTTTAGAATAATTTTTTAAAACTGGGGATTGTAAGTTTTTCTGTTTTGTAGGACAAGCTTTTTGGGGGTACTTGCAATTTGCAATCTTGAAATATTTTTTTTTTTTGTATTGTGGCATGGAGTATTGACTATGGTATCGGTCATATTTTTCTTTAGCCCTTTTAATAATTTTGCCCCAATGACCTGTATAACATATGGTGTAGTAACCTTCCACTAGTAGTAATGGTCTTCAGAAAGACTGTTACAGGCAGTCCCCGGGTTACACTCAAGATAGGGTCTGGAGGTTTGTTCTTAAGTTGAATTTTGTATGTAAGTCGAAACGTAATATTTTATATGGAAGTTCGAAAAAAAAAATTTCTTTTGCCCCAGTGACAATTGGAGTTTCAAAATTTTTGGTGTATTGGACCAAGAATTATCAAAAAGCTTCATTACAGACATCTACAGCTGATCATTGCAGTCTGGGACTATAGTAAAGCATCCAGAGAGCTTCAACAAGGTCACAGTGGGCAGAGGGTCCGTCTGTAACTATGGGTTGTCTGTAAGTCGGGTGTCCTTAAGTAGGGGACCGCCTGTAGAACCTAAATGATGATAAAATATAGCCTTGCTAAGTTATATGGGACAGATAAACTCAGGATGATACTATGCAATATTAATAAAATTGGAAAACCCTTTATTAAACTCTTCACAGACCTGGATAATTTTCAGTTTTTAATTTGGCCCTATCAGGAGATAAGGACACTGGGCACAAAATCAACTGCCCTACTTATGGGTCACCCTAACTGGTGGACAATAACTAGGCCATTGTGTAGACACAAACAATACAAACAAAATGGAAAACACAATCAAGGTTGTAAATGGTCTTGGTCACAAAGTGAGAGTATGCAAGAGCCAAATCGTCAGGACAGAAAGAAAAGTCGGGAATAGAGAGCAAAAAAAAAATCAAGCACCGGGAGACACCCGAACATATAGCAGAAACTGAAAGGCTGTAATATCTGGATTATAGTAAATGACCTTGGGTTGCTCTTCTTGATTTTGATGGTAGATTTCCTTAGTCATCTAATAACTATACTTTGTGTGTCTGGGGGTCTTCATACAAAATTGTTTCCATTGCACACTTTTACTTGAATACGGCTTTAAGTTTAGGTTGCTCTAAGCTTTTTTCCTGCCTTGCCGTTTATGTCTTATTAGGTTACATAGGCTAATGCACTTACAACTTTACTAAGCAAGTTTTCCTGAGAAACGAGAGGTCCCCAGCTGCCCTGCCGAGTACAGAGTGACCCGGACCGTCGCATGTCAAGTCGCACTGGAAAACACGCACTCTTTTTAATTTGGCCCTATAAGGAGATAAGGACACTGGGCACAACTATCAACTGCCTACTTATGGGGTCCACCCTAACTGGTGGACAATAACTAGGCCATTGTGTAGACACAAAACAAGACAAACAAAATGGAAAACACAATCAAGGGTTGTAAATGGTCTTGAGTCACAATAGTGAGAGTATGCAAGAGCCAAATCGTCAGGACAGAAGAAAAGTCGGGAATAGAGAGCAAAAAATCAAGAACCAGGAGAAACACAGAAATAAACTATAGCAGAAACTGAACAGAGCTAGTAATATCTGGATCTATAAGTAAATGACCTTGGGTTATCTTCCTTGATTTTGATGGTAGATTTCCTTTAAGTCATCTAAAACTATGCTTTGTGTGTCTGCGTGGTTCTTTCATACAAAATATGTTTCCATTGCAACTTTTACTATTGAAAATAAGGCTTTAAAAGTTTAGGTTTGCTCTAAAGCTTTATTTTCTGCATAATGCAAGTTAATGTAATTATTAGGTATACATAGGATAAATGTACAACTTTAACTTTATAGCAAGTTTTAAATGAGAAAGAGGTCCCCATATGCATGCAGAAAGACATAAATAGATTCGGCACTGGAAACATTTCCATTTAGTAGATACGCAGGTGTTCAGTTTTATCATCCATCCACATCAGAACAGATTTCCTAATTTGTGCCATGTATCTTATGGCATGCCTCAGTGAACCATAGAAAAAGTAGAGACACCAGAGAGTTGACTTGTGCATTAGTGCATTAAGCTTGTCATTGACTTGACAAACTCTAACATATTTCAGGAATATATTTTTTAAAGGGACAGAAGGTCTGCTGAGTGTTTAAGTAACTGTGTCCATTAACTGAATATACTTAGGTTTAGTCAAGAGACAAAAACTTGTCGTGCTGTTTTTCTTTAAACACATTTTATTATATTTTTACATATATAAATAAATCTAACTACTTGTTTTGAGCATCTAAGACTATAAGTGCCCTTGAATGGCTGTAAGGCATGAAATGTTAAACATACTTTGACAGGGAAAGTCATTGCAGGCAAATATATTTCCCCTAAGGTGTTTTATGTGTCTTAGGCTTTATGGAAATTGTGTGTAGTGGAAAGAAGAGACTTTCCAAGGATGGCTTTTCATAAAAGCAGTAATAAAGGGGGCATTGAGCTGGAAAATAGAAGGCGGGTTTCCCAATCCCTGGCCCATTTCAGGCTTTTGGACCACATGTCTGTGCATTCTGCTGCACCTGCAGCAGGTCATAAAAAAGTGTTGACTGAGGGTCTCTCTGTGTCCTGGTGTTCACAGCATGGCGCTGCATGTGACAGCTGAGACCAGGGCCACTAGGAATTTTGGGGCCTCTGACTAGAAGATTTTTGCGGGCCCCTCCCAACCTACCGGCATCCATTCCTACATTGATACATAACATTGTGTACACAATTTTTTTTTTGACCAAAACATTTTAAGCCATGACAAGCTTGACTCTTTTGACAGGACCCTACTCTACTGCATGTGCTCACTCAGTATATAGATGGCCCCTGCACATACCCATTCAGTATACAGATAGCCAAAGCAAGTGCCACTCAGTATATATACATCCCCAGCACATGCCCCTCAGTATATAGATAGCGCCAGCACATGACCACTCAGAATATAGATGGTCCCTGCACGTGACCACTCAGAATGTAGATAGACCCTGCACGTGACCACTCAGAATATAGATAGACCCTGCACGTGACCACTCAGTTTATTGATAGACCCTGCACATGACCACTCAGTATATTGATAGACCCTGCACGTGACCACTCAGTATATTGATAGCCCCAGCATGGTCGACCACTCAGTATATTGACAGCCCCAGCATGGTCAACCACTCAGTATATTGACAGACTGGCTGTACTAATACCTTAGCCCCACCCGTCTCACAAAAAACAACGCAAGACACTGTTTTGGAAGAAAAAGGTGGGGGTCGGCCACAGCTTTATTGCTAACAGTAAATAATATACTAGACCTGTGATGAAGCCCAGACCCTTTACCTAGATTTCACCTTGCATACCAGGCCGGCCTCCGCGGGGGTCCTAGTTGGTCTGTCAGGTGATTTGGACTAAAACCGAGAGGGTCAAGATTCCACCACACGCCAAGCTGTGACTACCAACAATCACATAACAACAAATTAGAACATACAATAAAAACATTAACCATAAACTTTGTAATAAAGAGAAATGAATACAAAAAACTCAGGGATGGTGGGCGGTTGACTCTTGAGCGCAGAGCAGTCCAAAGAGGAAGGGCTAGCTCCGCGCTCAAGTTTAAATATCCCCAGGCCACTGCCACCCACTAGTCAACTGGGCAACTTGATATGTGACCCAGGTTAAAGGGCAACAGGAGGGGCTGCACTCCTACTGTATGGAGCACAGCCAGTCCTTAAGCCCACCAGCTTAAACAGCCTGCTGGCTGGGCAGACTGGCTGTACTAATAACTTAGCCCCACTTCAAAAAACAATGCAAGACACTGCTTTGGAAGAAAAAGGTGAAGGTCGGCCACAGCTTTATTGCTAACAGTAAATAATATACTAGACCTGTGATGAAGCCCAGACCCTTTACCTAGATTTCACCTTGCATGCCGCCTCCACGGGGGCATGTCCTAGTTGGTCTGTCAGGTGATCTGGAGTAAAACCGAGAGGGTCAAGATTCCACCACAGGCTACTAGGAGAACAGTGTACTACACTGTACTCCGACCCCCACACAGAAGGAATAAGGCCCTCTCAATGGTGTCTTGTAGCCCAGATGGAAAAATATCGAGGCCGATCTCATTTAGATGGACTCCATCTTCGCTCATAAGGCCCCCATTGTCTCCTTCTAGCTGCCTGTACCGTATGACGACCCCAACAATTCGACCGCACAAAACGGGCAACCTGCATGTTCAACATTCCAGATAACTCTAGGTACAACTTCAGACCCTACTACAACCAAATCCGAAAAGAAAGCCGAAAAGCGTTCAATGTCCGATTTTATCACAGAAATCAACTCAGCCAGGCGTGTGGAACACATATCATTTCCTCCCGCATGTATCACCAGGACCGTAGGGCACGGGGAGGACCTGCTGATCGCCACAACCTCTGGCAGGACTTGAAGCCATTTTAGGCCTTTGACTACCCTCCATGACAAGTCCGCGTTTGTAAAGCCCAGGTTCAAACCTCCTGGTTGCACCGCTGCCCTTCGTTGCCGGCCCAAAAGATATAAGAATGGCCGACCAACCACACCTTTGGCCGACTGCCACCTAAAAGAAAAACAAATTAGTCCAACAGCAAATTAGGACGAACATAACGTTTGAAACAATCCGAGTTCCACCTGCCCAGAACACCTGCTGTCTCTGCCACGAGACCTAGAGCGGGAAAAAGAACGAGCCATGCGGGATCGGTGTCTACACCATCCCTCAGGACTGCGCATACGAGACCCAGCCCTCGAGCGATGCCTGTGCTGCTGAAACTCCGAGCAGGTGCAGGCAACGCTGGATATGCTATGACTCCTGTCATAACGGCCCCGCAAATCACTGGCTGCAGAAGACGCGTACCGGCGGTTCGTGGGTTCGCAACTAAACTCCCTATCACCCGCCCCAGTGGTACCCGACATGGGGGAAGTAGCGGGGGAGGGGTGGGGTCAATGTGTGTAAAGGGGGTAGTGTGCTGTTTGGTGCAGGTGGCGCTGTTTTGGTCACAGGCACAGCCAGGTTGTCCGGGTGAGGAGATGCAGGAGCGGTTGTGCCCCGCATCTCCTCCTCACAAGGGCCAACCGCGGCTGAAGCATCGCTCTTTGATTTAGCAGAGCGCAGCGGGCGCTCTGCTGCCAGCAGAGCCGAGGCCGGGTTCCGTGTCTTGATGGGGGAAGGGCTAAGCCTGCACGGCCCACGACTGCACCGTGCAGGTCGGGGATCGGAGCGAGGGGGGATCGGAGGGGTCAGCCAGCCGGAGCCCCTCTCCTCAGCTTCTACTCCAACAGGGCTAAAAGTGCGGGGTGTGCCATACTTGCGGGTCCAATGACTCTTGAGCGCGGAGCAGTCCAAAGAGGAAGGGCTAGCTTGGCACAAGTTTAAATATCCCCAGGCCACTGCCACCCAGTGGCCAACTGGGCAACTTGACATGTGACCCGGGTTAAAGGGCAACAGGAGGGGCTGCACTCCTACTGTATGGAGCACAGCCAGTCCTGCAGCCCACCGGCTTAAACAGCCTGTGGGCTGGGCAGTCCCAGCATGGTCGACCACTCGGTATATTGACAGCACCAGCATGGTCAAACCCCCTCAGTATATAGACAGCCCCAGCATGGTCGACCCCCCAGTATATAGACAGCCCCAGCATAGTCAACCCCCCAGTTTATAGACAGCCCAAGCACAGTCGACCCCCCTATTATTGACAGCCCCAGCATGGTCGACCCCCCCATTATATAGACAGCCCCAGCATAGTCAACCCACCAGTTTATAGACAGCCCCAGCATAGTCAACCCCCCAGTATATAGACAGCCCAAGCATAGCCAACCCCCCAGTATAAAGACAGCCCCAGCATAGTCAATCCCCAAGTATATAAACAGCCTCAGCATAGTTGCCCCCCCCAGTCCACAAACAGCCACAGCATAGTCACCTCCCCCCCAAGTCCACAGTCAACCCCTCCATTTCACAGCACATGCCACCCTTTAATGAAATGTCCACTACAGATGCGTGTTGCCTACACTATGACATCATGTGGCCGCGATACCACTGTGCCCTAGTGTATGTGCCCAGGCCAGAACAGAGGAAGACGGAGTCTCGGGACTGGGGAGAAGAAGCCAAAAATGTTAGTATAGACTTTTTTTTCAGACTGATGGCGACAGGTCAGACAGTGCTGGGGGGTTTGTGGGTGATGTGAGCCCCCCCCCTTTTGATTAGAAAACGGGGAGGCCCTTGAACACAGTCCCACTAGACCCCCCAGGATGGCAACCCGGTCTGAGACCATAAAGTATGGGACTGCAAACACGGCTGTGAGTCTTGACTACCTAGGACCTGGCAGGGTGCAGGATTGACTGTGTTTAGCTAGAGCATGGACAAGCAGGTTTTGTGTTCTGTTTTGAGCCAAATTTGAATTATTTAGAGTCTTGTCTCGCTCTGTTAAAGCCCATTTTCCTACCTCTGCCAAAAATAATCCTCAAAAGTGCAAAAAAAAAATATTGGTTCTTGTTCTTCATTTTAATGATAACTTTCATAACTGTAAGAGGAGACCTTACTAGTGAAGGGCATAGGAGGGAAAATATCTATTATATTATAATGATTTATTATTATGCATATAGTCAACATTTTTGCTATAAATTAGCATTTTTTGCTCACATCTGGGTACTAATAATGACAATGAGAACAGTTACATCCAAGCATTACAATTAGGTTCTGTGATTTTGAGAGTGCAGCAGACTATGTAGTCTTCGACCCTAAGCTTCAAGCAATATTAAGTCATATTGCTTTTATTTGTTGTAGAGGTGTAAAATTAACGTTACTGAAGAAATGTGTCATAGTTTTGGGATTCACTTTTGATAAAATTGCATATTGGATGTTTCTTTGCAACATTTTCTATAAACATTGACTATTATTGTAACCCCTTAACGACCTGGCCTTTTTTTGTTTTTTCATTTCTATTTTTCACTCCCCACCTTCAAAAATCTATAACGTTTTATTTTTACACATAAAGAGCTGTGTGATGGCTTATTTTCTGCGTAACAAATTGCACTTCATAGTGATGGTATATATGCTGTGTACTGGGAAGTAGGGAAAAAATTCCAAATGCAGTAAAAATTGTAAAAAAACGCATTTGCGCCATTTTCCTGCGGCCTTGGATTTTACAGCGTTCATTGTGCGCCACAAATTACATGTCTAATTTATTCTTTGGGTTGGTACGATTACGGGGATACCAAACTTGTAAAGGTTTTATAAGGTTTTCATACATTTACACAAATTAAAACCTCCTGTACAAAAAATATATTTTTTGATTTTGCCATCTTCTGGCGCCAATACCTTTTTCATACTTCAGTTTACAGAGCTGTGGGTGCTGAGCTTGTGACTTTTGATGACGTTTTCAATGCTATAATTTTTAGGACTGTGCAACCTTTTGATCACTTTTAAATATTTTTCGGGGTGCTATTTTCCATTATGGGGTTAAACACAGTAAAAAAAAATATATAAATTATTATATTTTGATAGATCGGTCATTTTTGGAAGTGGCAATACCTAATGTGTTTATGATTTTTTATGAGTTTTTTTTATTATAATTTTTTTCAACTTTCTTTTATTTTTACTTTTACTATTTTTCAGATTACCTAGGGTACTTTAACCTTAGGTTGTCTGATGGATCCTATCATATACAGCCATACTACAGAATGGCAGTATATGGGGATTTTCCTCCTCCCTCATTACAATATGACAAACGAGACAGCCTCGGGTCTTCAGAAGAACCAAGGCTGTAATGGCGACGGATCGGCACTCCCCGATGACGTCACGGTGAGCGACGATCCGCTGGCGATCGGCAGGAAAACACCACTGATCGGTGCTCTTACCGGTAAGTCTTTGCTGCAATATGCAGCAAAGACTTACCGGCTATGGAGAGGGCTCTGCCAGCGAGCGCTTTCTATGCACAGGGACCCGGCACATGCTGAAGTCATTGCATGATGGCTGTTGAGATATTTGCATTTACAAGAAGGAAAGCATTTGTCGCTATTGATCAGACTTCAATAGCAGAGAACAAGAACGGAATACATATAGTCACATCAATATTAGTAAAGTGTTCATTTCATAGAAAAACAGAAAAGTCGGTTGCTTCCACTCACACACAAACACAGTTGATCTAGTGTGACCTTATTAGTTATTTCATGTTTTCCAGTGGTGTGGAGCATAAACTGTAAGCGCTTTGGGAATTATAAGTCCCTATGCTGCCTGTAGGGACAGACTTTACAGTTTACAAATTGAAAATGAAAATTGGCTTAAAACCATGGATTTCTACGTTTTGACTTTAGAGTTTCATATTTAGAATATATAGATTTTTAAATAATTTTGCAGGCCATCTGCCCAAGGATTGTATAGCACATCTGCCACATTATTCCTGACAAATACATATACAACCATAGCTTTTATAATTCCTAATATCTTCCTTTCCTAAATTGTCATGTAAAGGGAATATAAAATAATAGGATAGTCACTAGCCTGAAAAGAGTCACATAATGGTACATCTTCAATCTTTAATGTATAGAGATTGTATTTATCCCATTGAGTAAACTAAGCCAGCATTTATTTAATATTATTTGTTAAAGTAAATACATACAAAGAATATTGTTCTACATTCTTTACTTTAAGAGGGTCACAATCAGATTAAATTTAACTTATCACATGTAAATATATTTATCCATTTTTAACTACATCCCTAATAATCAAAAAGTGAGCAGACAATGGTCAACAGACATAATATAATTAAAAGGTCTCCATGGTTGGCAGAGAATCTTCTACTTTATCAAAGTAACAAACTAACCGAGATGTCAAGCGCTCCGGGGTTCTAATTATATAAGCCCCCTGCGTGATGTCACCTCCCTCTACAACATATGAGAGGGAGGCATTTATCACACAAGAGGGCGTGAATTTAAGATGAAGAGGAGGACAGGTGAAAATGTGTAGGTGTTTGTTACTTTGGTAAAGTGGTAGATTTCCTTTAATACAGAAATTCTTGTCCTTAGGTTTTAGGACTGGGTGTACTATATTTTTGCAAATTTCTTTTTTTTAACAGCCTTCTCAAGTATTAAGAAATAATGTCCACTGAAGGATATTCACACTTACCCGGTAAATATTACGGTAGGTCTGTATATCACATTAATGGTATTTTATAGAAACTGCCCAGGCATCAAGAATAGTATTTTGGAATAAGAAGAATCAGGCAACAAGTCAAGTCTAGTACATCAAGCAGTCGTAGAATAAAGCAGAAGCATTGTTTTACCTTCTGAAACAAGATATTGTGGCAATGTGTTGATATAATGGAGGTTAGCATAGACGCTGCAGCAGATAAGTAAGTTATTAGCCACTTTATTATTTTATTCCCATTAAAGGAACTCTGTCTTTACCCCATTAAACTATTAGCACTCTTTTTTATGTAAAAAAAAGGACCTTCAGAGTTGTGTGAAAATAATGTAAGAAGAGAGAATTTTGCCAGAGATGAGATACTTATACAGACTTTTGGGGGTGGGAAGTTTATTTCAGACACTCCTATGATTGGCTTTATAGTACTTAGAACCTATTAACCCATTCGCAACGCGGGTCACAATAGTACAGCATGCGTTGGGAGGGGTAGTATGGAAAGGGCTTATGGGTGGAGCCCTCTCCAAACCAGGGGGGTGCTTGCTGCATATTAGAACAAACGACCACTGGTAACACCCACAATCGGGGCAGGCACTGATTGCGGGTGTTAACCATGTAAACCATGTTAACTAGCAAAGTTTCTATGCACTGCAATATTGCAGTATATGGTAGAAATTACCAGACACCCAGTGATTAAGTACCCTTGGAGGTCTAAAAAAATTGGAAAAAAATAATAAAAACAGTAAAAAAGGTAATAAAAAATATAAAGACCTAAAAGTTTAAATCAACCCTCTTTCCCTAGAAATGATATAAAAAATAAACAAAAATTCATAAAGATGTTAGGTATCACTGCATCCCAAAATTTCCGAGCTATCAAAATATAAAAACGACTATTCCTGGTGTTGAACCCTGTAATGGAAAATAACACCCACATGTCAGAATCGCCACTGTTTTGCCATTTAGCAACACATAAAAAATTATCAAAATGTTTAAAAAATCTAGTAAAACTTATTATAATTCATATAAATTTGGTATCACTATTTTCATACCAACCTAAGGAATAACGTGGAGGCGTCAATTGGAACAAAAAGTGAAAGGCATAAATACAGAGACAACCAATTTCACCACATTTGGAGTTTTTTTCCTGCTTCCCAGTACACAGTATGGAATATTAGGTACCATCACTGCAGAGTATAATATTTTACACAGAAAACAAGCCCACATAGATTGGGAGCAAAATACAGAAACAAAATAAAAAGGGCAAAGTCATTAAGGGGTTAAAGATCAGAATCTCATCTTTGCATCAGGCTCGTTGTTCTGTGATCTAAAGAACCAGAGATACACACAGTTGCAGACAACTAAATCTTTGCAGGCAGCTCACATTCATAACTATCCCTTAATTATTTAAAGTATTATCTAAAATATTTTTAATTGCCTTGTCTGGAGGTAGAGGCCCCTGGGATAAAAATCTGGTGTGGTCCAAACAATAGCCCAGACAGTGGTGCACATCTCTCACAGATGGGGCTGAGTGATCTGGAAGGAAGTAAACCTAACACTGATTGGCTAGGACTTGGGTGGCAACCAGTTTAGCCATCCTGGCTGCGTGGGCACACTCTCACTGGCACCACTGCTGCACTTCACTCCCAGAGAAAGTCAGCTTGTAACTGTGAGCTGACTGTAGGATATTGCTTGTGGGAGCGCCCTTTATGAGTCAGGTGGTAAGGGCCTGTGGCGCGTGCCCCTGGAGCCCTTCTCATAATCCAACCCTTGTCCCTACTATATGGTACTGTATATACTCAAATGTTAGCTGGTCCAAATATAACCCGGTGCAAATAATTTTGCTCAAGTATAAGCTTAGGGTAGGAAATGCATTGGTCACAACCTCCCCTCACTAATGAAATGTCCAGCAGCCTCCCCTCACTCATTAAATGCCCTGAAGCCTCCCCCACTCAGTCAATGCCCTGCAGCACCCTCCCCCCAATAATAGCTAACCATCAGGCTCATGCACAGGGCAGTTCATCTTTTCTCTTGGGGTCCCTGTGTAGCTGCGTGGGTAGAAACAGGTGAATGCGCTCTGCCTGTACACACACACTATGATGTCATCAGACATCATAGCTGCGATGAACATCCTGGGGTAAGTACTACTTTTATTTTTTTTATATACTCAAGTAAACACGTTAACTGTATCCATGTTTTTTTTTTTAGCAGCATTCTTTGATAATAAATATTATTTCCATACCAAAACAATAGTCTTTGAGAAACCCTGTTTTCCAGATCACAGAACCAAAGCCTGATGCAATATGAAAGTTAAGATCCTTATTGTTAGTATATGACAAAGTATAGTCCTAGATACTAGAACAGATAGGGGCATCTGAAGTGACACCTCAGCTTTGCATTCATATATGATTTTTTAAGGTAAACAGGTCTTATTATAGATAAAAATAAGGAAAGCTTAGAAAACATATTTGGCTCCTTAGCTGTGATGCCCAGACAAACATAATCCTACATTATAAAGCAGTTTCCTTATTCTAATCTGACTTTACATTTGGTATGCCCGTGAATCCTTTTTGAAAGTATCTGGAAAAACCTGTGCTTTTGAGCTTGCACACAAGTCAAGGTATCTACTCATTGTACCTACATCTTGGATTAACCTTAGGGCTTATTTTAGGCCTGATTAAACACCAAATCCAATGTTAATAAGCAAGGAGTAAATGTCAACAGTAGGAATTGCATTTGCAGACAGTAGCTAAATAATTAGAAACTATAGAAAATGAATGCTACTTTGTAATGATTTCACTGGTTGGTATTTATAAATAATAGGAGATGTACATAGATTTCTTTATATATGGCAATCCTCATTCTATTTATCCGATATTAAACTGACAAAGATATTGGAGATTTTTTTTTCTTTCAATTCACAATATTTTATTTGCTATATGTTATGTAAGAAATTGGAGTACAAATTCCACGGCTGCACTCAGATGAATTATTGAGCATGTTTTTATAGGATTAGACATAATAGACTTTTTCAGCAAAGGAAATATTATGTGACTTAGATAATCCCTCCAAAAAGGAGGATTAAGTCTAATTGTTAGAGATCAAACAGTAACCTCTTTATATCTGAGGAGCAAGCACCCCCATTATCTGCTCTGAAAGTAATGGATGGGGCTGACACAAAATTGTATCCTGCTCAAAAATGAGAGATTCAAACTGTTTCCTACAAAACAGATAAAGTATTCTGTAAGCTGTAAAATGCCATATGCCTTCAAACTATAATGGTTTACTCTTTTACTGTAACCCTCAATATAAGCATTGGCTTATTGGCTCTACCTGAGCTTATAACCAGAAAAATGTCAATGCTACATTTATTTCAGTTTTGTATCCCCAGTCACTTGAGTTGATTGTAGTTTCATGTTGTAATGGATGAGGAAAGACTAGATATTATACCATTCATTTCACCTCCTCCAACAACTACAACTCTTTGCATCCTTTAAAGCATAACTGTAAAGCTATAGTGATTTTACCAAATTATTATATGTGATTCTCCCTTTGAAAACAAACAGAACCATACCCACTTTGTGCTGCTCACCTTTTTGTTTCCAAAGTTATGGCATTTTCTGTTCTGAAAGTTTTTGACAAAAACCTTTCTCACTAGAGGTGAAATGGGTGGAGACTAATATCTGTCAGTCTATGCCATCAGGCTGAGGCCAGTTAGCTAGCCCACAGATCCCATTGTGTTCTCTATCAAAGTAATGTAGAATTAAATTCATTTAGTTTCCCACAAGTAAAGCCACTGAATACTACACAATGCACCTAAAGGGTGTATATGGTGACAGCCTTGCGGCTTCCATCACATGCAGGAGCAAGGAACACGTAATAAGTGGTAGAAATCATTAGTAACCCAGTTATATGCAGTTTATACCCTGTGCTGTGTGAGCACTAAGGGTTAATAGCTTATCTGGACAGAGCTGCAAATGACAAGGTGGGGGAAGTGAGCAGTGAGAAGAGCAGAGAGACAGACAGAGACACTTCTGTAGAAGCCTGGTTACACGCACACTGTGCTCTGATCTGGCCAAGCGATTTGTCCCCAGCCAAGGGGAATAAATGTGTGTGTGGGGACATGTCGAGCAGTATGTAGGTGTGATAACTGACATTACGTGTTCATTGACTATTTTTTCTCAAATACTATCTATGCTATAAGGCCATTTTGAAACATGAGTTGTCAAGATGCATTGCGGCCAGAAGAGGCATAGCCTGTATTGTCTATCAATCAATCAAATTAAATTGTTCACCCCTGCTTGTACCACTAAGAAAGAGAAAAAAATACAATTTCACAAAGGCAATGCTGCTGGTTGTTAGGGAAAACTCACAACTGGAATACTGTACACAAAAAAAGAACTACCACACTAGTCTAGGTGCAGGCTGACAAAACCGAGAGAATGGGCCAACTAGCTCTGCGCTGATCTACAGACTAGACCTTACCAAGGCAGAAACCCCCGTTAAAGGTAGAGAGCCTCTGCCACAGGAACCTCCTATCTACCCTGCAAGGCCCTAGGACAGTGATGGCTAACCTATGGCACTGGTGCCAGAGGTGGCACTCAGAGCCCTTTCTGTGGGCACTCAGGCCATCACCAGAGATGACTCCAAGTATCTTCCTGCAGTCCCAGACAGCCCAGGACTTGCTGTGCAAAGAGGTATTTTAAAGTGACAGGACTACCTGGGACTATTTTCTGCTTTATTGGTGTCCTCAGGGTGCTTGTATCAATGAAAACTGTGATAGAGCAGGGAGTATAAATCACAAATTAAATTTGTGTTGGCACTTTGCGATAAATAAGCGGGTCTTTGTTGAAGTTTGGGCACTCGATCTCTAAAAGGTTCGCCATCACTGCCCTAGGAGGTGAGAGGAACCAAAAGAGGTCTGTCAGCCGCTGTGAGGTGGTACAGACAGAAAAACTGCAGTGTGGGCATTAGGACAGTATTCAGACAGAGGGAAGAAACAGGACAAACACTGGCACAGGTGGAGGGTCCAGATCCAATTCATGCAGCCTGAGATCCACCCCCAGAATCCCATAGGAGCAGGAACCCAGACTGATTCAGAAGACAGATAGACAGCATTAATTTACCTAAAGCGCACATGTCCTCCTGGATGCCCGCTGCCCCGAGCGTGCATCAGGGGTAACTTGCTGCGGACAGGGAGCGGAGTTAGTGCGGAGACGTGCAGAAACTCGGGGAAGACCGCTAGCATTGTCATCATTTCAATAGTCTCCTCCTTTCTATGGTGATACTTTCAGGGCTAAAATGTCTTGCAGAGGTATTTAAGTATTATGTGCGCTGGGATTGTGTTGCATGCAACCCTTTTTTTGGCGCAGCTGCGCTGGCTTCCATGCGACAGAACTTACGGCGTGTGACATCGGACGGTCCAACTGATTAGGACTGAGCGTGTTATTTAACTTTGAAATTGTGTCGCAAGCCCTATGTTAAAAATGCACCACAAAAAAGATGGTGAACTCTGTCTGACCTGAGTGGGGAAGTGACAAATTCATGATTTCAGGCGCACGAGTATTATATATACGGACAATACACTTTCAGTAAACTTCGTTGACCCTGTAAATAAATGTGCCGCATTGCTTTGTGTGTATAGGAAGATTAAAATTAATAATTATAAATGCAGTAAATGTCATGTACTATTGAGAGCTGTCTGTTATATAGACATTGGGGCTTATTTACCAAGGGACCCGCGAACCGCAATTTTGTCAAAAACCCCCACGATTTTCATTTTGCGCCTCTGGAAAAGGGATTTAAAGGGGGTTTTTGGCGCACACGATCAGATTTTGCCGCAATCGCGCCGGCCTTATGCGACACAAATTGGGGAACGGGCCGTTGGACGATCCGACGGATTCGTACAAACCGCAGGATTTAACTTCAAAATTGTGTCTCAAGCCAAGCACTTACAAGCACCAGGAAGAAGAAGGTGAATTCCAGTGGACCTGATCGGGGGAGCTACACATGCAGGATATCGGGCGCACAATCTTCATGAATCGCGGCAGAGTTCATCCTCGTCGGACAGTCTAGATCGGGCATCGCGCCAGGAAGTAAATAAAGGGAGTAAGTAAATGTGCCCTATTGCATGGTACTATTATTCCACCTCATGTGATAGTATAACACAATATAAAGCTGTAATATTTCTGTGAGGTTGTATGTATCCTTTACACTTTGGAAAATATCTGTACTTTTATTGGGAATTTATGGAATTTTTGTATAAGACATTTCAGTAAAAAGTGGAGCCCCCTGTATATATGGGGACACACTCAGTATTAATGCCCTCAGAGGTAAATATGTCTCTGCCTGTGATTGTCTGAGGCTAGAAGAAATTACCGTAGCAGCCAGGTAAATCATAATGTATTTATAGAAAAATCTTCAGGTGTAAGATATGAGACATTTCAAGATATACCGTATATTGTTAGACTCACAACTTAACATAAAATGCTTTCATCTTTCATGCAGCCTTTTTTCTTAAGGATTTTCCCTCAGTAAATCACTAATTATATATATTCACTGTGGCAATCAATGTGCTACGCCTGCCTCAACGTCCTTCTGCAGACAAAAGATAGCGAACATCTGACTAGAATAGAAGAAATATAGTTAGCACCATGGTTTTGATTCAAGAAGAACATATAATTGAAAAAATATTATAATGCATAGTATGAATGCAGATATTTTTGTACATTCTCTCATAAGCCATTGATTCGTGCAGATCTTACATGCCTAGTTCTGTAGCTGAATACACACACATTGTGAATTAAATAAAGCATTTAATTCAATTATGCACAATGTGAGGACAGATCTCACACTGTTGCAGTAAATATAGTTCATGTACATATGACCATACATATTATTGAAGTAATAATGCATATGCATTAATATGCATAATTGAATGATCAAACAACAGAAAATTAGTATTTTAACATGTACAAATAAGCCTATATGTACATGAAAATGGTTTTTGGATGTGCGAGCCATTGTTCAAACAGTTAGCACAAGACCCCAATTCTATGTCTATGGGCTTACATGGTCATAGTTTCTATGGTCCTGTGCATGAGCCGACTGCCCAAGTCTCAAATTGTAAGTAAGGCCCTATTTCTGCCCCTGTTTGCATCATGGACAGTCGTCTTCTACGGTCATCAGCACATGAACAGAACTGAACCGTCTATCAAACACAAGCTGGAAACAACGGATGACTAGACCATTGTTTGTGGCCCCTTAAGAGCACATATTTGTTCTAGAACCTTCTGTAGTACATCCATACAGTTTTAAGCCCAGTAACAGCACACACTGTACCCCAACATCTCTGTCCCCAATACTGAATCCATAATAGGACCACAGCACAGCCACCCACTTTCCTCGAGTCATTTACTACCCTGGGATAGTCACACTGCTGAATGGCAGCGCTAGCAGCTGAGCAATGCACTATGGACATGCTCTGCTGCTCATCAGCTGCTTCCACCAATGTATCTGTCCCTGACGTCTATGATCTGAGGAAAGCCTTTTAGCGGGCTACCTTTTATATAAATCATCTTTGGTAAGTGCATGGCAATATACAAATGATTTCCCTAATTCCTAAGTATTATAAACAATATATATATGCCATCTATCCTCTCCAAAGGAATATGCTGTTTTGTATATTTATGTTAGTATTATTATATTACTTAAGTTGTCCAGTAATTAAATATAAGTTACAATGATGGCTTACCATAAGGACTAGCCATCTATAGTTTATTGATGTGGTACTGACACCCGGCCTCCACACACATATTATTTAATCTGGTCTGGCACAACACAGTAAGCATAGCTTGACCAGCTGGTACCGGGCTCTGTGTAGTGGTTGTGGGCAAAAAGTGGAAACTCACATGATGAGAAGAGTCTACAGTAACCATCTCCATGTACTAAGTAGAGTCTAGCCAACAAGAAATGTATCAGATACGGATAAACCTTTAATGAAAAATCATGGACAGCCCCTTTAAGTATAACTGTAAAGCCCATTGCACTTATGCTTGTTCTGGGGCAAAAATAAATTGCAGGACTGAACTTAAAAACACTTAACTGAACTCAGTATGAGATTCTACTTTGTCGGAATAAACTCACTTGTGGGCAATGGCTTATATTACGATACGTATTTGTACAGCCTAATTTAAATCCACATGAATTACAAATGTAAAAGATATCTTTTTATTAAATCAGTGGGAATTATGGGAATTATTAGTGGGAATCAGTGGGAAATGTGACATCTTTTATTCTGAAGAACTTAGAAAAAAACTATTATAGTTCCAGCTATGTTCAATGAATTGAAACTGTAGCTGTTGGGTACTTTAATGAGTTCTTTAATTATGAAATATCCACTATGGTGTATATAATAAAAAATATAATAAGGCAGCATGTTAAAAATAATTTCATTCATAACAATTGCAAAGTGTTACATACTGAGAGGGGGGTGCAAGGGTAGTCCAGCATTCTACTATTCAACTTTCCTGGAATCATTACTTCTAAACCTTTCCAGAAGGGGCATAACCCATTTCTTCAACATTTGATAGCAATTCTTATGCATTCTTATTCTTATCTTATTAAGATTGATATGTAACAAAACACAAACATTCCAGGACTACACCACCTTTCCTAAGCCGTAACCCCAATGTTAAGCACAACCTTTCCACCCCTTTTGGAGGAGTACATGCAGTGTATGTTGAACACTCCTCATTTGTGACCAAAACATCTTTAAAATGTATTAGAGCCTGGCAGAATAGGGAGCATCCCACCGAGCTCTGAAGCACCCACAAATGAAGTTTGTCATAGACTCTGGGCTGTTTCTCTCCAAAGTAAAATCAGAGGCAGAAAACACATTGGAAAATGATGGTATTCAGTAAAAAGCTGAAAAAAAAACATTTTAAAATCAGGGTTAAAATCAGATTGCCACATCCACCCAGCATTTCAGGCTTTTTGATGGTTTTCTTTCATTCTGATTCATTTTTGCTTTCCAAACTCTGAAATATGCCATTAGGTGGCCAGGTATCTTGCATGCAAAACATTCCCATATTTCCTTTAAAGGGAACCTGTCATATTTTCACAAATACAGCTAGTGGCAAGTTCCCTTAGAGCTGTATTAAGTAACAGATAACCTTCTTTTAGCTAAAAATTGTTTTCCTCAGATCCCTATGTAATCAGCTTTATCATTTTACCTAGTATTAAAGGAAATCTTTAGTGAGTCCTCCTCAGGCTGAATCCAGCAGCTCCTCCCCACCCCTTCTCAGCATTTAGGAGTAATCTCATGTGACAAGGGTGACATCCTCTCAGGTTCTTTAGCCTCCTAACATTAGCAAACAGTACACCATGGATATATATGATACATGAAGTTACAGCATGTACTGCATGGATCTCTGCTCCTCTCCATACCTCCATGTAGCCATGCTATGAATTGTTGTGATCAGATATATGCATTGTGCACAATTTGCAATGTTAGGAGGTTAAAGGACCTGAGATGATGTCACCCTGGTCACATGACATTACTGCTCAATGTTGAGAAGAGATGAGGAGGAGCTGCTGGATTCAGCCTGCAGAGGCCACATTCTGAGGGAAACAATTTTTAACTAAAATAAGGGTTTCAGTTAGTTAATAGGGCTCTATGGGAGCTGTATTTGTAAAAAATATGGTGCCATGTTCCCTTTAAGTGACTTTTCTTTGTGGTGCAGTCTTGAGTTCTTACTGTAGATTCTGCTCCAGACACATCACTGCTAATTGTACTCTCTGTTTTCCTCTTGTACTTGCCTTCCATATACTCTTATCATATGGCTGTACTCTATCATATGGCTGTACATCTAGTGCAGGCACAAGTGTGTCATAGCTTTCTGGGAGACCACTGAGTAACAGTGCAGCAATATGAAAATATTTTATTTCTTTGCCAATACCCCACAGACGCTCCACTATTCTTAGGCTGTTTCTGATGTAGTCATACATATAAGCTCTTGCTTAGATTAGACTGGTACTGCTTTCTTATTAGAGAGCTTATTGCTGAAATTTGTTCTTTCATGCATTTCTGTAGCTCCTCCCACATTCTTAACAAATAGGTAAGTAGGTGTTGCACTAATTACATAAATAGGTATTCATCCATCGCCCCTCCCAGAGCCTTGGTCTATGGGAGACCACCAAGTTATTATATATTATAATGTATCAGAAAATGATTACTATCAACAGGGCTGTATGAGAGCCTTTTTGGCTTTGTTATTTATTGCTCTGCTGGTAATAGGTATGTTCATGTGGATACATAAGCAGGATTTTTCATATAACTAAGCAGTGAGCAGCACTACTATCCATTTTTGCTGCCTTACTCACAGGGTCTTCTAAGTTATGGGGAGGGTAATGTCCATGTATCTTTTTCTATGATTTTTATTATTTAAATGTATGCTGGAATATGCTAATTAAGTAAATTCTCCAATGTACATACAATGTGAGCTATTGAGAGTTAATTCTCTCATTAATTCTTAAACAAAATAATTGCATGATTCGTTAATTCAATAAACAGTTTTTTATTGTCCAGACCCTCCTTATGTGCCAAAATATCACTTTAGAAATATACAAATGAGACTTAAGTCATCAAGGCTCCAAATCTTGCCAGAGCCAGGAGTGACATATTGGAATAGGGAAGGATAAGAAAAGGCAATGGGCACAGGTCATCCTCATTTGCATATTTCTAAAGTTAAGTTTTGGCACAGGAGGAGCAGCCGGAACATAAAAACATAGCTACTTTTGACATGTTTGGGCATAATCTCCGTAACATAGAAACACATTTTCTTTACTAACTTACTGATAATTGTTTAATGAGTACAAGCAGGAAGTGCTTGATATACATTCACTATGTAGTATTTCAGGCTATGAAGGGTCTGTCTAACTATTACTGATTGTTGAAATAATGAGTCAACAAGAAATATAACATAACTCCCTCATCCACTTTCAAACATATGCTGAGTTTTATATATTAGCAAAACGGGAGAAACATACCTCAGGGATACGAAGAATACATTCCACAGGAAATATTCAGGAAAGCAGCAGATGTTTTGTTGGCTAGCAGAATTTATTTTTCATGGGAATGAAGTGCTTGGGTAAACGAAAAAGGAGCATAAATAACATCCTTGTTATAGTCATACTTACAGTTATGATTCTAGAATACATATTTATTAGGATGACAATAAATAACATTGCTGTATGGGTATGGTACAGGATACAGTAATTTTCTTTGTTATATGGAATAATACTATTATAGTTGTCCAGCTTGGGTTGGTATGGGGGTGGTAGCATTAAAACGAGTTTTTTAAGGGGTGGATGTTTTGCATTTCTGTGTTGCCATTTTTTTAAAGCCTTTTATTTGGATAAAACTTCTTTTGTTTTAACATTACAGTATCCATTTACTTTGTGCCATAAGGGAACACCAACAAGAGATGACTTGTATACTGTGAACAAAGCTTGATTTCAGCTCTTACCACGTGAGTGAACCACTGATTCGGGGGAGAGCTCGGAACCTCACTCCATTTGAGTCCAGTCAAAGTAATCGCATAAATCCAGCTGACATCCACCAGAATCAGACGGTGTTTTGTTTTCAAATAAAAATTTTTCTTAATTAGATTCCATTAAAAGTAGTTATTGGACAGACATGGTGTATCCAAGCGTTTCAGGCGCCAATTGCACCCTTAATCATGGACAATGTACCAGGTAAAACACCAAACAATTTATAGTGAATGCAGGACATGGATAAGATTTAGACCACGCTCAGAAGAGGTGTGTGTTCCAATCAGGCAAACGGATGCAACCTGCATTTAGCTTGGAAGTCACGTGATCCAGTGTGAGTGTGGTGGTCAAGCAACCCTGATCACGTGATCTCACACGGGAGCAACAACACCAAGCCGATAAGCGTAAGCAATAAAGGGATAATATGTAAAGTTAACCCCGTGCCGATCTTGTCCTTGCTGAAACAATCACGTTATACATAATTTTTATAAAACAAGGTGAAGTATATGTTAAAAACAATGTTGTTGACATTGGGTGTAGTGACCACAAACAGACAGAAATCCAGAAGATAGTATGGCAATGTTATATGATATTAATGTTGTTGAACGGAGGGAACAATTTGGCAAGATTGATATGACCACGGTGGGAACAGTAGAATGCGAAAGAAGTATATGGAAAAAACACGTGAAATATACATGAAAATACTAGGATATGCAAGGAGATAAAGAGAGATGCTGGTGTGGCAATGGCAATGATAAATGAGCTAATGGTAAGTGTAATATTAACTCATTCTTGTGTCCGCCTTGGGAGCCTGGTATCTAATTGTAAGATCCAAAAGGCTTCCATCCAGCAGTAGCCTTTGATGTCCCCACCCTCTGGTTGTGTGAACTTTTCGATAATGAAAGCTAAAAAATTAATGTTGTTCTGTCATGTAAATTTTGAAATGGGCAGATGC
Source organism: Engystomops pustulosus (assembly GCA_019512145.1). Taxonomy (NCBI): domain Eukaryota; kingdom Metazoa; phylum Chordata; class Amphibia; order Anura; family Leptodactylidae; genus Engystomops; species Engystomops pustulosus. The sequence goes on along the minus strand of CM033642.1, from coordinate 91,716,505 downwards.
ACCACTTATGTTTCTGGAATCATTACCATATGACATATTTACATGTCCAGTATCCGTGTTTTAAATTTGCGTGTTGATGCAACCCACATACATTAATGTTGCATGCCTTGCACTTGATGCCGTAGACAACATGGGGAAACTGTTGCATGTGGAGATGTTGTTTTATTTTAAATGTTTTGTTCCCTGTCGTGTCACAAAATGTTTTGATCCGAACAACAAAATTACAGGTGCGGCATGTCTTGACCCACACCTGAAAAACCCACAATTGTGTAACCACATCTGGCGTGATGAACTGTCTTTCACAAATGAGGGAGACAAAATGTTGCCAAGTGTGAATCCACTGTCAACCAATCGAGCGATCTTAGGATTTGTAATCCTTATTTTTATCCCGTGCAATCACGCACGCCTTCCATGAATGTGTTTCAAAGCAAGGTTATGAAGGAGTTAATGGAATTGGACAAAATCACCAACCTACCTGGCAAAGGAAACTTGTCCTCTGATCACCTCCGTGCCCTATCCGAGTTAAAAAATTGTCCCAACCTAATACTCAAAATGTCGGACAAAGGGGGCACGGTGGTTCTCATGGACAAGGACACCTATTGCTCCCAAATTCTGTCCACTGCAGTGTTTAAAAAGAAAATTTTTCAACTAATAGAAGATGGGTTGTCCTTAGGCTTAATCACATCCAACAAAGGAATCTATCTATTGGTCGGAGACCCCATATTCCAATCATACACGGCTTACCCAAAGTCACAAAGGCATACTAGTCCGTACAAAGTCCACCCATGCGACCGATAATTCCGGTCCTAGGATCCCTCAGTGAGAAATATGCGAGTGGTTGGACAGTTTACTCCAGGCACTGGTAGTGAGGGTCCCAGGTTACTTACAGGATTCCTCAGCCAATACTGAGGAATCTAAGTCACACATGTGGACTGACAACCATCACATATGGGTAGGATGTGATGTTATCTTCCCTATTATACGTCATTCCCTATAAGGTTGCAATGAGAGCGTTGGAATTTCATTTTAAATTCTTACAGTAATTACACACAGGATCTCAAACAATACATTGTGAAGTCACTCACCATTTAATGTCACACAAACTATTTTATGTTTTACAGACATTTTCTTGTTTTACAGTACACAGGGAGTGTGTTGTCCTGGATTGTGCGGAGTATATAACGGGTTGTGTCCTGGACTGTGCGGAGTTATAACGGGTCTGTATGACTGTGCGGAAGTATAACGGGTCTTGTGACTGACTGTGCGTAGTTTAAACAGGTCTGTTTCATGGGATGTGCGGAGATTAAACGGGTCTGTGTGCTGGAACTGTGCGGAGTATAACGGGTCTGTGTCCGGATGTGCGCGCGGAGTGAGTATAACGGCTGTGTCCTCGTACTGTGCGGAGTGTATACACGGGTCTGTCCTGGACTTGAGGAGGTATAACGGGTCTGTCCTGGACTGTGCGGGAGTGTTATAAGGGTTATGTGTCCTGGAACTGTGCGGAAAAGTTTAAGGGTCTGCCTGTCCTGGACTGTGCAGAGTTGGTTAGACGAGCGTCCTGGGCGTGCGGAGATACCGGGTCCTGTCCTGGCTGTTGCGGGAGTAGTATAAGGGTCGTGCCCTGGACGGTGAGGAGTATAACGGGTTCTGTTCAGGACTGTGGGATAGAGCTAACGGTCTGTGTCTGGACTGTGCGGAAGTAAACGGGTTCTGTCCGGGGGAGTTGCGTGAGATGCGAGTATAATGGAGCATGGTGTCCTGGGACTGTGCGAGTATACCGGGTCATGTCCGGACTGTTGCGGATAGAACGGTCTGTTCCTGGACTTGCGGAGTTATAAGGGTCTGTGTCGGGGACGTGGCGGAGTATAACGGCGTTGTCTGGACTGTGAGGAGTTATAAACGGTTCTGGTTCCTTGGACTGTGTGGAAGTATACACGTGTCGTGTCCTGGAGTGTGCGGAGTTTAACGGTCTTGTCCGGGACTGGCGTAGGATAACGGGTCTGTGTCCTGGAATGTGAGGAGGATATAAAGGGCTGTCTGGGACTGTGCGGAGTAAACGGGTCTGTGTCCGGGACTGTGCGGAAGTTATAAAGGGTCTGGGCCTGGGATGGTGGGAGTATAACGGGTCTGTGTATGGACTTGTGCGGTAAGTATAACGGGTCGTACCGGGGAACTGTGCGGGAGTGGATAATGGGGTCTGTCCTGGGAATGTTGCAGAGTTTATAAAGGGTCTGTGTCCTTGGACTGTGCGAGTCTAACGGGTCTGTCCGGACTGTGCGGCGTATAAACGGGGTCTGTGTCTGGATTGTGCGGAGTGATAACGGGGTCCCTGTGTCCTGGACTTGCGAGCGTATTAAACGGGTCGGTCCTTGGACTGTGCGGAATATAACAGGTACGGTGTCATGGGGACTGTGAGGGTGGTGGAGTAACGGGATGCTGTCCTGGACTGTGCTGAGGGCTAATCAGGAACGCGTCTGTGTCCCTGGAGTGTCCGGGCGTAGAACGGGTACTGGTCCTTGGAATGGTGCGGAGTATAAACGGGGTCGTGTCCGGGGACTGTGCCAGAGTAATAACGGGTCTGTCCTGGACTGGGCAGGAGTGGTGGCTATTAAGCGGTCTGTCCTGGAATGTGCAGAGAAGACGGGGTCTGTGTCCTGGCCTGTGCGGAGGTAGAACGGGGCTGTGTCCTGGACTGTGCGGGAGATATAGAACCGGGTCTGTCCTGGAGCTGTGCAGAGTATAACGGGTCTGTCCTGGGGACTGGTGCGGAGTATAAAGGGCTCCTGTCCTGGCTGTGCAGAGTATAACGGGTCTGTGTCCTGGAACGTGCGGAGTATACGGGTCTGTCCTGGACTGTGCGGAGTATAACGGGTCTGTGTCCTGGACTGTGCGGAGTATAACGGGTCTGTGTCCTGGACTGTGCGGAAAGTATTATAACGGGTTCTTGTATGGATGTGCGGAGTATAAGAAGCTGTGTCCTGGACGGTGAGGAGTATAACGGGTTATGTTGTCGGACTGTGCGGGATATAAACGGGTCCTGTGTCCGGACTGTGCGAGAAAGTAAGTATAACGGGGTTCGGTCCTGGAACGGTCGGAGTGTAAACGGGTCGTGTACTGGACTGTGAGGAAGTATAACGGGTCTGTGTCGGACTGTTGCGGAGTAAAAGGAGTCTGGTGTCCGGTACGTGCGGAGTATAACGGGTCTGTGTCCTGGATTTGCTGGAGTTTAAAGGGGTCTCCTGGACTATGCGGAGTGGAGTGTGTATAAAGGGTCGTGTCCTGGAATGTGCGGAGTAAAGTAGTATAACGGGGCTCTGTCCCGGAATGTGAAAGTAGAACGGGTCTTGCATGTGTCCTGGACGGTGTGCGGGCGTACTTGCGCGTGGTATAACGGGTCCTGTCCTGGGCATGTGCGGAGCTTAACGGTCTGTTGATCGACGTGTGGAGTATAACGGGGTCTGGTGTCCAGACTGTGCGGGAGAGAGTATAACAGGTTGTCCGGAAAAGCCATGTGCGGAGTATAAGGGGGTCTGTCCTGGGACTGGCGGAAGTATAGAAGGGTCTGTCCTGGACGGGCGGAGTTATAAACGGGTTCTGTCATGGGACTGATTGTGCGGAGTATAACGGTCTGTCCTGGGGAATAGCGGAAGTTATAAGGGTCTGTGTCATGACTGTGCCGGAGTACACGGGGTCTACTGCTGGAGCTGTGCTGGAGTATGAGAACGGTCGTGTCTGGACTGTTGTGGGAGTAAACGGGGTTCTGGACCGTCTCCTGGATTGTGCGGAGTATAAGGGTCTGTGTCCTGGACACTGTGGGAGTGTAAACGGGTATGTGTCCCTGGATTGTGAGGAGTTATAACGGGTCTGTCCTGGGGGGGATGTGAGGAGTTGTGTAACGGGTCGGTGTCCTGGACGTGGAGTGCAGTAACGGGTCTATGTGTCTTGACTGTGCGGAAGTTAACGGGTCGGGTTGTCCTGGACTGGTGCGGAGTCTATAGGGTCTGTTGTCCGGACGGGCGAGAGGATAACCGGCCGTCTGTCCCGGACTGTGCGGAGTTATAACGGGTCTGTATGGACTGTGCGGAGTAGTATCCGGTTCGGTCTGGGACTGTGCGGAGTATAGTATAACAGGTCTGGTCTGGACTATGCGGAGTATGATAACGGGTCTGTCCTGGATGTGCGGAGTAATAAAGAGTCTGTGTCCGGACTGTGCGGGGAGTATAAACGCGGTCTTGTCCTGGAATGTGCGGAGTGTAGTATTAACGGGTCACTGTGTCCTGACGGAGGAGTAGAGAGGTGGATAACGGGTCTGTCATGGACTTGTGCGGGAGTATTAGACAGGTCTGTGATCATGATCGATGTGCGAAGTATACCGGGTCTGCCTGGACGGTGCGGAGTATAAGGGTCGTGATCTGGACGGCGGCGTATAGGGGTATGTCCTGGACTGTGCGGAGTAGAAAGGGTCTATACTGTCGGACCTTGGGCGGGTATAACGGGTTCTGTCCTGGCTGTGCGGAGTGGTATAACGGGGTCTGTGTGTCCTGACTTTGCAGAGTGTTGCGAACGGGTATGTGTCCGGAACTGTGCGGAGTTATAAGGGTCTGTTTTCCTGCGACTGTGAGGAGTAGTATAAAGGGTATTAATGGACTGTGAGGAGTATAACGGGGTAGTCTGTACTGGACGGGCGGAGTATAATGGGGTTCTGTATGGAAGGTGAGGAGTAAGTTATAGCCTATACACGGGTCTGTGTCCTGGACTGGTGCGGGAGTATAAAGGGTCTGGTGTTCCTGGAACTTGTGGGAGTAACGGGTCTGTGTCCTGGACTCGGAGCTATAGTTGCAGTATAACGGGTCGTCCTGGACGCCGGGAGCGAGCATAAAACTGGTATGTCCGGACTGGGCCGAGGAGGTATAAAGGGTCGTGTGTCCTGGAAGCCCTGTGCGGAGTTATAATGGGATCTGTTGGACTGTGCGGAGTTATAATGGGTCTGTCTGGGACTGTGCGGAGTATAACGGGCTGTGTCCTGGACGTGCGGAGTATTAACGGTCTTGTCTGGACTGTCGGAAGCTTTAGTTATAAAGGTCTGGTCCTGGACGGCGGAGTATAAGGAGGTCTGTGTCATGATTGTCGGAGTATACACGGGTCTGTCTGGACTGTGCGGGTATAACGGGTTCTCTGGCCTGGACTGTGCATCGTATAACGGGTCTGTGTCATGCTGGGGCGGAGTTATAAAGGTCTGTCCTGGGACTGTGCGGGTTATTTTATAAGGGGTCTGTCCTGGAGGGCGGAGTATAACGGGTCTGTCTGGACTGTGCGGAGTAGAACGTGTTTCTGTCCTGGGAATGGCGAGTTATAACGGGTCTGTTGTCCGGGACTGTGCGGGTTTCTAACGGGTCTGGTTCATGGAACTGTGTGGAGTATAACGGTGTGTCATGGACTGATGTTGCGGAGTATGCATAACGGGTCTGTCCTGAAGGAACTGTTAGGAGTATAAGGGCTGTCCTGGGACTGTGCGGAGTAGTATAACGGGTCTTTGGCCTGGACTGTTCGGGCAGTTATTGAGTTATTAACGGGTCCGTCCTGGACTGTGCGGAGATAGAGTATAACGGGTCGTGTCCTGGATGTGCGGTAGTCTTACACTGACGTGATACGGGTCTTATGTCATGGACTGTTGCGGAGTATAACGGGTCTGTGTCCTGGGACTGTGCGGATCTTAAAACTGATCTGTCGTGGGACTGTGCGGAGGTTCGGAGTAGTTATAACGCGGTCTGTCCTGGCAGTGCGGGTTATAAGGGTCTGTTGGCCTGGATGTGCGGAGGTTACAAAAGGTACTGTTGTACGGACTGCTGCGGAGTATAAGCGGGTGTGGTGTCCTGGGACTGTGCGGAGTGATAACAAGGTCTGGGCTGGACTGTGCGGGAGTATTAAACGGGTTCTGTGTCCTGGGACTGGCGGAGTAGAGACGCGGTCTGTGGTGACCTGGACTGTGGGAGTATAACTGGGTCAGTGTCCTAGGACTGGTGCGGAGGTATAAAGGGTCATGTCCTGGATCTGTGCGGAACGTATTCTTATAAGGGGTCTGTCTGGATGTGCGGAGTTTATATAACGGGTCATGTGTCCTGGATGTGCCAGAGTTATAAGGGTCTGTCCTGGTGTGGTGCGGGAGTTACTACGCGGGTCACTGTCCTGGGACTGTGCGAGTAAGGATAAAGGGTCTCGTACGGACTGTGCGGAGTGTATCACCGGGTCCGAGTTGTCCTGGACTGTGCCAAGAGTTGTAGACACGGGTCTGTTGTCCTGGACTGTGCGGAGTTATAAGGTATGTCCTTGGACTGTAAGGGAGGTAAAGGGTCGGGGTACTGGACATATGGCTGAGAGTATACAATAACGGGTCGTCAACTGGGACTGTGCGGAGTATGAAGATGGTCTGTCGGACGTGGGAGTTATTATATCGGAGTCTGCGTTGACCTTTTGGGATCTGTTGTTGTCTGGTCTAGTGTATTATGTATTAGGTTAATTTTTTTTTTTTTTTTTTTTCTCAGTTACAACGGGGCTGTGCAGCCTGGATTGGCGGAGTAAGTTGCGTAGTATAACGGGTCTTGTGTCTGTGGGATCAGGTGCGGCAGTTTGTATTGAGATAATGGGGGCTTGTCATGGGACTCTCGTTGCTGGGTATAGATATAACGGGTGTTACTGTCCTAGAGAATGTGCGAGATAATGTAAGGAACCGGGTTCCAGTGTTCTAGGTGTGTCTACTGGACTGTGGTCGTACCACTATAACGGTTGCCCTGGAACTCCTACTCGGAGTTATACAACTGGGTCTGGTGGTTCGACTGGGCACTTTGTTGCGGTAGTAAGGTAGTTATAAAGGGGTCTGTAGTAGTGTCCTGATTCGTGCTGGAGATATTAACCGGGTCCACGTGTCTGGTTGTAGCGAAAGTTAAGGTGAGATACGGATCTAGTTTGTCCTCGAAATAGAATGCGGAGTATAACGGGTGTGTCCTTGATTGTGCGAGTATAAACGGGTCTGTTACCGATGGGAATTGTGAGGAGTCATAACGGGGGGTCTGTTGTCACTGAAATGACTGTGCGGAAGTAGTATAACGGGGCGGGTGTCCTGGATGTGCGGAGTATAGCTAATGGGGCTGTTTCCATGGATCTGTGCGGAGTATAACGCGGGTCTTGTTAGTCCTTAGGACAGTTCGGGTATAAACGAGTCTGAGCCTTGGAAACTGTGCGGGAAGGTTATAACGGGTTCTGTCGAACGAGTGCGGAGTTAAAAGGGAATTCTAGGAAAAGTCCTGGATAGTGATGAGAGTACTATCGGGTCTGTCATGGACTAGATGAGCGGAAGTATAACGGGTTCTGAGTCTGGACACCACTGTGCGGAGTATAACGAGGTCTGTCCCGAATGGGCGGGAACAAGCTATAACGGGTCTGTCCTGGGTACTTAGCCTATCTGCGGAGATATAACGGCGGATACTATCTGTTGTCTCTGGACTTGTGCGGAGTGGTATTAACGGGTTTTCTTTGAGGGCACTGTCCTGGACGGAGCTACGAATGTGCTACAAGCGGTTGAGTGTGACAGGGGGATTCGGTTTGTGTTTTCCTGCCGTGAAGTATAAAATAACGACGGATCCCGCGTGGTGTCTCTGGACGTGCGGAGGTATTATAATGGGGTCTGTGTCCAGGACAGTGCGGAGTAGTGATCTAACGGGATCTAGTCTGGACGGTGCATCAGATATCCTTTCCATTAATACGGGAGGGCTGGTTGCTTGGACTCCAGTGCAAGAGTATTAATGCGGGGTCTAACTATGTCCTGGAGACTGAGGCGGAGGTAGTAACGAGTCTGTGGGATCGACGTGATCTTCTCAGCACATGCGGGGGAGTAAACGGGTTCATGTAGTGTGTCCTGGATACCAAGTGCGAGGACGAGTTTCTATTAGAAGGGTCGGTCCTGGCATGCAGTGTGACGAGGAGGATGAATATAACGGGTCTAGTCTATTGGAATTGGTGATAGGGCGTATGAGGGTCAGTCTTGGAGTGTGCGGATGGTATATAACGGGTCTGTGTTCCTGGGAGTGTTGTGCGGCAGTATAACGCCCGTGATACTGGTTGCGACCTGGACGGGGCGGTTAAGTGGTTACTAAAGGGGTTATGGTCCTGAAACGAGTTGCCCCGGAGCGCGTAATATCACGGTTCTGTGTCCTGGAATGTGGGAGAGGGGGGGGATAACAGGTCTGAGTGGGAATGGGTGCGCGACGTATAAACAGCCGTCTGTGTCCTGGACTGTGACCGGAGCTGAAACCTCGACACTGGTCATGGTGTAGGGACTGACTTGATGGAGTACGAGTATAGAGCGAGTCTGTGTTCCTGGACCGCCGTGCGAGAGTTATACAACGGGTCTGTGCACCACTGGCGTGGACTTGTGCACGAGGGGCTGTAAAGGGTCGCAGTGTTCACGCTTTAGATAACTGAGAGCTGTGCGGTATATGGGCTGGGTCTGTGTCCCTGGACTGTGACAGCACAAGAGGGGGTAAAACGGGTCCTGTTGTTCCTGGAGGTGTGCGGTGAAAGTTGGTTATAAGAAGCGGGTGAAGTACGGTGTCATAGGACACCCCCTGCTTGCGGAAGGGTAATAACACGGATGTATTTGTACCGGAGACTGGTTGCGAGGGAGTTCTTATAACGGGTCGTTGTTAGCCTGGACGGTGCGGATACAGTATAAACTAGGGTCATGTTCCCAGGACAGGGCGGGAACACACCCTGCCAATATAACGGGGTCTGTTGTTCCTGGACTGTGGCGGAAGCATACGGGGTCTGGGGCCTGGAATGTGCCGGAGTCTATGACAGGCTCTCGTCCCTGGACTGTGCGGGGCAGCTTCTTCTATTATAACGGGGTCTTGCCTGCGATCAGTTAGCTGGCAGTTTGTAGTGGGCTCTAACGGGTATGTGCCTAGGACTGTGCGGATTATCAAAACTCGGATCACGTCTGTACCGTGCGCAACGTTGCGGAGGTGAGTACACGGGTCTGTCCAGGCACCGATGTGCGGAGTTTAACGCGGCTGGTTCTGTGTCCTGGGACTGTGCGTGGCTGAGTCGATCAACGGGTCTCTGTGTCCTGGAGTCTGCTTGCCGTGAAGTAATACCGGGTGCTGATGTCCCCCCACGTGGTGATATGTAGCGGATTGTTCTTCATATCGCGAACTTAGAAGAGACAGTTCCTGGGACTGTGAGGGAATGTGTTGAGTGTTTAGTTATAACGTGATGCTGATGTTCCTGGAAGTTCTTGGGCGGAGTTATAACGGGGGTTGTATTTTTGTTTTTGTTTCCTGGACCGCGTGAGTTGGAGTAATAGCTTATTTAACATGGTGTCACTGTGTGCTCAGGACTGTGAAAGGATAAGTATAACGGGTCTGGATGGGTCTACGCAAGCGTGGTGCGGGAACGAAAGTATAAAGGGCTGCTGTCAGTACCTGGAACTTGTGCGAGCAGTCAAGGTCTGTGTTCATGGGACGTGCGGGTGGGACATATAAACGGGGTAGGGTGTCACTGGGGGACTGTGCAGGTGGGGACGAGGGTGAGAAACGGTTCTGTGATGTCCTGGAGTAGTGCGGACGGAGTGAGCTGTCAAAGTAATATCATATGGGGTCCTGGGCTCCCAGCGGAACAGTGCGGGCAGCAGACAATGGTATTTAGACCTTATAACAGGGTCCTGCGATTCAACACCGTCAAGTCAATTCCTGTGGGGGAAATGACCCGTAGCAGAAGAAACTGCAGTCTTGACACAGACTTTCAAAGGGAAGCCAAAGACATATCCCACAGATTATCACAGAGTTGCAACGATGCTCAATTGGTACCAAGGGGCCCAAAGAGTGCCAAGAAAATATTCCCCACACCATGACACCACCACCACCAGCCTGAACCGTTGATACAAGGCAGGATGGATCCATGCTTTCATGTTGTTGACGCCAAATTCTGACCCTACCATCCGAATGTCGCAGCAGAAATCGAGACTCATCAGACCAGGCAACGTTTTTCCAAACCTCTACTGTCCAATTTCGATGAGCTTGTGCAAATTGTAGCCTCAGTTTCCTGTTCTTAGCTGAAAGGAGTGGCAGCCGATGTGGTCTTCTGCTGCTGTAGCCCATCTGCCTCAAAGTTCGACGTACTGTCCGGTCAGAGATGCTCTTCTGCCTACCTTGGTTGTAACGGGTGGTGATTTGAGTCACTGTTGCCTTTCTATCAACTCGAACTAGTCTGCCCATTCTCCTCTGTCCTCTGGCATCAACAAGGCATTTCCGCCCACAGAACTGCCGCTCACTGGATGTTTTTCTTTTTCGGACCATTCTCTGTAAACTCTAGAGATGGTTGTGCGTGAAAATCCCAGTAGATCAGCAGTTTCTGAAATACTCAGACCAGCCCTTCTGGCACCAACAACCATGCCACGTTCAAAGGCACTCAAATCACGTTTCTTCCCCATACTGATGCTCGGTTTGAACTGCAGGAGATTGTCTTGACCATGTCTACATGCCTAAATGCACTGAGTTGCCACCATGTGATTGGCTGATTAGAAATTAAATGTTAACGAGCAGTTGGACAGGTGTACCTAATAAAGTTGCTGGTGAGTGTATGTACATATATATCTAGTATGTATGTCCGCTGAAGGAATTTGTACCGTAGAATTTTGAATCGCAGGACCCTGTTATAAGGTCTAAATACCATTGTCTGCTGCCCGCACTGTTCCGCTGGGAGCCCAGGACCCCATATGATATTACTTTGACAGCTCACTCCGTCCGCACTACTCCAGGACATCACAGAACCGTTTCTCACCCTCGTCCCCACCTGCACAGTCCCCCAGTGACACCCTACCCCGTTTATATGTCCCACCCGCACGTCCCATGAACACAGACCTTGACTGCTCGCACAAGTTCCAGGTACTGACAGCAGCCCTTTATACTTTCGTTCCCGCACCACGCTTGCGTAGACCCATCCAGACCCGTTATACTTATCCTTTCACAGTCCTGAGCACACAGTGACACCATGTTAAATAAGCTATTACTCCAACTCACGCGGTCCAGGAAACAAAAACAAAAATACAACCCCCGTTATAACTCCGCCCAAGAACTTCCAGGAACATCAGCATCACGTTATAACTAAACACTCAACACATTCCCTCACAGTCCCAGGAACTGTCTCTTCTAAGTTCGCGATATGAAGAACAATCCGCTACATATCACCACGTGGGGGGACATCAGCACCCGGTATTACTTCACGGCAAGCAGACTCCAGGACACAGAGACCCGTTGATCGACTCAGCCACGCACAGTCCCAGGACACAGAACCAGCCGCGTTAAACTCCGCACATCGGTGCCTGGACAGACCCGTGTACTCACCTCCGCAACGTTGCGCACGGTACAGACGTGATCCGAGTTTTGATAATCCGCACAGTCCTAGGCACATACCCGTTAGAGCCCACTACAAACTGCCAGCTAACTGATCGCAGGCAAGACCCCGTTATAATAGAAGAAGCTGCCCCGCACAGTCCAGGGACGAGAGCCTGTCATAGACTCCGGCACATTCCAGGCCCCAGACCCCGTATGCTTCCGCCACAGTCCAGGAACAACAGACCCCGTTATATTGGCAGGGTGTGTTCCCGCCCTGTCCTGGGAACATGACCCTAGTTTATACTGTATCCGCACCGTCCAGGCTAACAACGACCCGTTATAAGAACTCCCTCGCAACCAGTCTCCGGTACAAATACATCCGTGTTATTACCCTTCCGCAAGCAGGGGGTGTCCTATGACACCGTACTTCACCCGCTTCTTATAACCAACTTTCACCGCACACCTCCAGGAACAACAGGACCCGTTTTACCCCCTCTTGTGCTGTCACAGTCCAGGGACACAGACCCAGCCCATATACCGCACAGCTCTCAGTTATCTAAAGCGTGAACACTGCGACCCTTTACAGCCCCTCGTGCACAAGTCCACGCCAGTGGTGCACAGACCCGTTGTATAACTCTCGCACGGCGGTCCAGGAACACAGACTCGCTCTATACTCGTACTCCATCAAGTCAGTCCCTACACCATGACCAGTGTCGAGGTTTCAGCTCCGGTCACAGTCCAGGACACAGACGGCTGTTTATACGTCGCGCACCCATTCCCACTCAGACCTGTTATCCCCCCCCTCTCCCACATTCCAGGACACAGAACCGTGATATTACGCGCTCCGGGGCAACTCGTTTCAGGACCATAACCCCTTTAGTAACCACTTAACCGCCCCGTCCAGGTCGCAACCAGTATCACGGGCGTTATACTGCCGCACAACACTCCCAGGAACACAGACCCGTTATATACCATCCGCACACTCCAAGACTGACCCTCATACGCCCTATCACCAATTCCAATAGACTAGACCCGTTATATTCATCCTCCTCGTCACACTGCATGCCAGGACCGACCCTTCTAATAGAAACTCGTCCTCGCACTTGGTATCCAGGACACACTACATGAACCCGTTTACTCCCCCGCATGTGCTGAGAAGATCACGTCGATCCCACAGACTCGTTACTACCTCCGCCTCAGTCTCCAGGACATAGTTAGACCCCGCATTAATACTCTTGCACTGGAGTCCAAGCAACCAGCCCTCCCGTATTAATGGAAAGGATATCTGATGCACCGTCCAGACTAGATCCCGTTAGATCACTACTCCGCACTGTCCTGGACACAGACCCCATTATAATACCTCCGCACGTCCAGAGACACCACGCGGGATCCGTCGTTATTTTATACTTCACGGCAGGAAAACACAAACCGAATCCCCCTGTCACACTCAACCGCTTGTAGCACATTCGTAGCTCCGTCCAGGACAGTGCCCTCAAAGAAAACCCGTTAATACCACTCCGCACAAGTCCAGAGACAACAGATAGTATCCGCCGTTATATCTCCGCAGATAGGCTAAGTACCCAGGACAGACCCGTTATAGCTTGTTCCCGCCCATTCGGGACAGACCTCGTTATACTCCGCACAGTGGTGTCCAGACTCAGAACCCGTTATACTTCCGCTCATCTAGTCCATGACAGACCCGATAGTACTCTCATCACTATCCAGGACTTTTCCTAGAATTCCCTTTTAACTCCGCACTCGTTCGACAGAACCCGTTATAACCTTCCCGCACAGTTTCCAAGGCTCAGACTCGTTTATACCCGAACTGTCCTAAGGACTAACAAGACCCGCGTTATACTCCGCACAGATCCATGGAAACAGCCCCATTAGCTATACTCCGCACATCCAGGACACCCGCCCCGTTATACTACTTCCGCACAGTCATTTCAGTGACAACAGACCCCCCGTTATGACTCCTCACAATTCCCATCGGTAACAGACCCGTTTATACTCGCACAATCAAGGACACACCCGTTATACTCCGCATTCTATTTCGAGGACAAACTAGATCCGTATCTCACCTTAACTTTCGCTACAACCAGACACGTGGACCCGGTTAATATCTCCAGCACGAATCAGGACACTACTACAGACCCCTTTATAACTACCTTACTACCGCAACAAAGTGCCCAGTCGAACCACCAGACCCAGTTGTATAACTCCGAGTAGGAGTTCCAGGGCAACCGTTATAGTGGTACGACCACAGTCCAGTAGACACACCTAGAACACTGGAACCCGGTTCCTTACATTATCTCGCACATTCTCTAGGACAGTAACACCCGTTATATCTATACCCAGCAACGAGAGTCCCATGACAAGCCCCCATTATCTCAATACAAACTGCCGCACCTGATCCCACAGACACAAGACCCGTTATACTACGCAACTTACTCCGCCAATCCAGGCTGCACAGCCCCGTTGTAACTGAGAAAAAAAAAAAAAAAAAAAATTAACCTAATACATAATACACTAGACCAGACAACAACAGATCCCAAAAGGTCAACGCAGACTCCGATATAATAACTCCCACGTCCGACAGACCATCTTCATACTCCGCACAGTCCCAGTTGACGACCCGTTATTGTATACTCTCAGCCATATGTCCAGTACCCCGACCCTTTACCTCCCTTACAGTCCAAGGACATACCTTATAACTCCGCACAGTCCAGGACAACAGACCCGTGTCTACAACTCTTGGCACAGTCCAGGACAACTCGGACCCGGTGATACACTCCGCACAGTCCGTACGAGACCCTTTATCCTTACTCGCACAGTCCCAGGACAGTGACCCGCGTAGTAACTCCCGCACCACACCAGGACAGACCCTTATAACTCTGGCACATCCAGGACACATGACCCGTTATATAAACTCCGCACATCCAGACAGACCCCTTATAAGAATACGTTCCGCACAGATCCAGGACATGACCCTTTATACCTCCGCACCAGTCCTAGGACACTGACCCAGTTATACTCCCACAGTCCAGGTCACCACAGACCGCGTCTCTACTCCGCCAGTCCCAGGACACAGAACCCGTTTAATACTCCCGCACAGTCCAGCCCAGACCTTGTTATCACTCCGCACAGTCCCAGGACACCACACCCGCTTATACTCCGCAGCAGTCCGTACAACAGTACCTTTTGTAACCTCCGCACATCCAGGCCAACAGACCCTTATAACCCGCACTGCCAGGACAGACCGCGTTATAACTACTCCGAACCTCCGCACAGTCCCACGACAGATCAGTTTTAAGATCCGCACAGTCCCAGGACACAGACCCGTTATACTCCGCAACAGTCCATGACATAAGACCCGTATCACGTCAGTGTAAGACTACCGCACATCCAGGACACGACCCGTTATACTCTATCTCCGCACAGTCCAGGACGGACCCGTTAATAACTCAATAACTGCCCGAACAGTCCAGGCCAAAGACCCGTTATACTACTCCGCACAGTCCCAGGACAGCCCTTATACTCCTAACAGTTCCTTCAGGACAGACCCGTTATGCATACTCCGCAACATCAGTCCATGACACACCGTTATACTCCACACAGTTCCATGAACCAGACCCGTTAGAAACCCGCACAGTCCCGGACAACAGACCCGTTATAACTCGCCATTCCCAGGACAGAAACACGTTCTACTCCGCACAGTCCAGACAGACCCGTTATACTCCGCCCTCCAGGACAGACCCCTTATAAAATAACCCGCACAGTCCCAGGACAGACCTTTATAACTCCGCCCCAGCATGACACAGACCCGTTATACGATGCACAGTCCAGGCCAGAGAACCCGTTATACCCGCACAGTCCAGACAGACCCGTGTATACTCCGACAATCATGACACAGACCTCCTTATACTCCGCCGTCCAGGACCAGACCTTTATAACTAAAGCTTCCGACAGTCCAGACAAGACCGTTAATACTCCGCACGTCCAGGACACAGCCCGTTATACTCCGCACAGTCCCAGACAGACCCATTATAACTCCGCACAGTCCAACAGATCCCATTATAACTCCGCACAGGGCTTCCAGGACACACGACCCTTTATACCTCCTCGGCCCAGTCCGGACATACCAGTTTTATGCTCGCTCCCGGCGTCCAGGACGACCCGTTATACTGCAACTATAGCTCCGAGTCCAGGACACAGACCCGTTACTCCCACAAGTTCCAGGAACACCAGACCCTTTATACTCCCGCACCAGTCCAGGACACAGACCCGTGTATAGGCTATAACTTACTCCTCACCTTCCATACAGAACCCCATTATACTCCGCCCGTCCAGTACAGACTACCCCGTTATACTCCTCACAGTCCATTAATACCCTTTATACTACTCCTCACAGTCGCAGGAAAACAGACCCTTATAACTCCGCACAGTTCCGGACACATACCCGTTCGCAACACTCTGCAAAGTCAGGACACACAGACCCCGTTATACCACTCCGCACAGCCAGGACAGAACCCGTTATACCCGCCCAAGGTCCGACAGTATAGACCCTTTCTACTCCGCACAGTCCAGGACATACCCCTATACGCCGCCGTCCAGATCACGACCCTTATACTCCGCACCGTCCAGGCAGACCCGGTATACTTCGCACATCGATCATGATCACAGACCTGTCTAATACTCCCGCACAAGTCCATGACAGACCCGTTATCCACCTCTCTACTCCTCCGTCAGGACACAGTGACCCGTTAATACTACACTCCGCACATTCCAGGACAAGACCGCGTTTATACTCCCCGCACAGTCCGGACACAGACTCTTTATTACTCCGCACATCCAGGACAGACCCGTTATCATACTCCGCATAGTCCAGACCAGACCTGTTATACTATACTCCGCACAGTCCCAGACCGAACCGGATACTACTCCGCACAGTCCATACAGACCCGTTATAACTCCGCACAGTCCGGGACAGACGGCCGGTTATCCTCTCGCCCGTCCGGACAACAGACCCTATAGACTCCGCACCAGTCCAGGACAACCCGACCCGTTAACTTCCGCACAGTCAAGACACATAGACCCGTTACTGCACTCCACGTCCAGGACACCGACCCGTTACACAACTCCTCACATCCCCCCCAGGACAGACCCGTTATAACTCCTCACAATCCAGGGACACATACCCGTTTACACTCCCACAGTGTCCAGGACACAGACCCTTATACTCCGCACAATCCAGGAGACGGTCCAGAACCCCGTTTACTCCCACAACAGTCCAGACACGACCGTTCTCATACTCCAGCACAGCTCCAGCAGTAGACCCCGTGTACTCCGGCACAGTCATGACACAGACCCTTATAACTTCCGCTATTCCCCAGGACAGACCGTTATACTCCGCACAATCAGTCCCATGACAGAACCCGTTTATAACTCCGCCCGTCCAGGACAGACCCTTCTATACTTCCGCCAGTCCCAGGACAGACCCCCTTATACTCCGCACATGGCTTTTCCGGACAACCTGTTATACTCTCTCCCGCACAGTCTGGACACCAGACCCCGTTATACTCCACACGTCGATCAACAGACCGTTAAGCTCCGCACATGCCCAGGACAGGACCCGTTATACCACGCGCAAGTACGCCCGCACACCGTCCAGGACACATGCAAGACCCGTTCTACTTTCACATTCCGGGACAGAGCCCCGTTATACTACTTTACTCCGCACATTCCAGGACACGACCCTTTATACACACTCCACTCCGCATAGTCCAGGAGACCCCTTTAAACTCCAGCAAATCCAGGACACAGACCCGTTATACTCCGCACGTACCGGACACCAGACTCCTTTTACTCCGCAACAGTCCGACACAGACCCGTTATACTTCCTCACAGTCCAGTACACGACCCGTTTACACTCCGACCGTTCCAGGACCGAACCCCGTTATACTTACTTTCTCGCACAGTCCGGACACAGGACCCGTTTATATCCCGCACAGTCCGACAACATAACCCGTTATACTCCTCACCGTCCAGGACACAGCTTCTTATACTCCGCACATCCATACAAGAACCCGTTATAATACTCCGCACAGTCCAGGACACAGACCCGTTATACTCCGCACAGTCCAGGACACAGACCCGTTATACTCCGCACAGTCCAGGACAGACCCGTATATTCCGCACAGTCCAGGACACAGACCCGTTATACTCTGCACAGTCCAGGACCGGAGCCCTTTATACTCCGCACCAGTCCCCAGGACAGACCCGTTATACTCTGCACAGCTCCAGGACAGACCCGGTTCTATATCTCCCGCACAGTCCAGGACACAGCCCCGTTCTACCTCCGCACAGGCCAGGACACAGACCCCGTCTTCTCTGCACATTCCAGGACAGACCGCTTAATAGCCACCACTCCTGCCCAGTCCAGGACAGACCCGTTATTACTCTGGCACAGTCCCCGGACACGACCCCGTTTATACTCCGCACCATTCCAAGGACCAGTACCCGTTCTACGCCCGGACACTCCAGGGACACAGACGCGTTCCTGATTAGCCCTCAGCACAGTCCAGGACAGCATCCCGTTACTCCACCACCCTCACAGTCCCCATGACACCGTACCTGTTATATTCCGCACAGTCCAAGGACCGACCCGTTTAATACGCTCGCAAGTCCAGGACACAGGGACCCCGTTATCACTCCGCACAATCCAGACACAGACCCCGTTTATACGCCGCACAGTCCGGACAGACCCGTTAGACTCGCACAGTCCAAGGACACAGACCCTTTATAAACTCTGCAACATTCCCAGGACAGACCCCATTATCCACTCCCGCACAGTTCCCCGGTACGACCCGTTATACTTACCGCACAAGTCCATACACAGACCCGTTATACTCCCACCATCCCAGGCCCAGACCCTTTATAACTTCCGCACAGTCCCGGACACAGACCCGTTTACTCCGCACAGTCCCAGACAGCCCTTTATATCCTCCTCACATTCCAGGACACAGACCCGTTATCCTACGCCAGTCCCGGACAAGACCGTTAAACTCCGCACACTCCAGGACACGACACGTGTATACTTCCACACAGTCCAAGGAACCAGAACCGTTTATAACTCCTCACAGTCCAGACAACGCCGTTATACTCCGCCACGTCCCCGACACAGACCCTTATAACTCCGCAAGTCCAGGAACAGACCGTTCTATCCGCAACAGTCCGGACATGACCCGGTATACTCGCACAGTCCCAGGACACCATGCTCCATTATACTCGCATCTCACGCAACTCCCCCGGACAGAACCCGTTTACTTCCGCACAGTCCAGACACAGACCGTTAGCTCTATCCCACAGTCCTGAACAGAACCCGTTATACTCCTCACCGTCCAGGGCACGACCCTTATACTACTCCCGCAACAGCCAGGACAGGACCCGGTATCTCCGCACGCCCAGGACGCTCGTCTAACCAACTCTGCACAGTCCAGGACAGGCAGACCCTTAAACTTTTCCGCACAGTTCCAGGACACATAACCCTTATAACACTCCCGCACAGTCCAGGACAGACCCGTTATACCTCCTCAAGTCCAGGACAGACCCGTGTATACACTCCGCACAGTACGAGGACACAGCCGTTATACTCACTCCGCGCGCACATCCGGACACAGACCCGTTATACTCCGCACAGTTCCAGCACACAGACCCGTTTAATCTCCGCACATCCCATGAAACAGACCTGTTTAAACTACGCACAGTCAGTCACAAGACCCGTTATACTTCCGCACAGTCATACAGACCCGTTATAACTCCGCACAGTCCAGGACACAACCCGTTATATACTCCGCACAATCCAGGACAACACACTCCCTGTGTACTGTAAAACAAGAAAATGTCTGTAAAACATAAAATAGTTGTGACATTAAATGGTTGATTGAATTCAAATGTATTGTTGAGATCCTGTGTGTAATTACTGTAAAAGATTTAAAATGAAATTCCAACGCTCTCATTGCACTTATAGGTGAATGACGTATAATAGGGACAGATAACATCCATCCTACCCATATTGTTTGTCAGTCCACATTGTGACTTAGATCCTCAGTATTCTGATGAATCCTGTAAGTAACCTGGGACCCTACACTACCAGTGCCTGGAGTAAACGTCCAACCACTCGATATTTTCTCACTGAGGGATGCCTAGGACCGTAATTATCGGTCGCATTTGGGTGGACTTTGTACGGACTAGTATGCCTTGTAGACTTTGGGTTAAGCCGGGTATTGATTGGAATATGGGGTCCCGAACACAATAGTAGATGTCCTTTTGGTTGGATGTGTTAAGCCTAATGGACAACCTCTTCTATTAGTTGAAAATTTTCTTTTTAAACACTGCAGTGACAAATTTGGGAAAGCAATAGGTGTCCTTGGTTTCCATGAGAACCAACCACCCCCGAGCCCCCTTTGTCCGCCCTTTTGAGTATTAGGATTGGGACATTGTTTTACCTCCGGATAGGTGCACGAGTTGATCAGAGACCACGTTTTTCCTTTGCCAGGTTAATTGGTGATTTTGTCCATTCCATTAACCTCTTCATAACCTTTGGCTTTGAAACACATTCAATTGAAGGCGTGCGTGTATTGCACGGGATAAAATAGGATACACTCCTAAGATCGCTCGATTTGTTTTACAGTGATTCACACTTGGCCACTCTTGTCTCCCTCATTTTGGAAGAACGTGTCTCACGCCAGATGGGTTCCACAATTGTGGGTTTTCAGGTGTGGGTCAAGACAGGCCGCACCTGTAATTTTTGTTGTTTCGGATCAAAACATTTTGTGACACGACAGGGAACCAAAACATTTAAATAAACACATCTTCCACATCAACAGTTTCCCCATGTGTCTACGGCATCAAGTGCAAAGGCATGCAACATTAATGTATGTGGGTTGCATTCAACACGCAAATTTAAAATCCCACGTGATACTGGACCATGTAAATGATGTCATATGGTAATTGATTCCAGAAACATAAGTGGTGGCATCTGCCCATTGTCAAAATTTACATGACAGAACAACATTAATTTTTTTCTAGCTTTCATTATCGAAATGTTCACACAACCATGATGGGTGGGGAACATTCAACAGCCTACTGCTGATCGGTAAGCCTTTTGGATCTTACAATTAGATACCAGGCTCCCAAGGCGGACCACAAGAATAGTTAATATTAACACATTACCATTGCTCTTTATCATTTCCATGCCACATCCTAGCATCCTCTTTATCTCCGTGCATATCCTAGTCTTTTCATGTATATTTCACCGGTGTTTTTTCCATATACTTCTTTCGCATTCTACTGTGCCCGACCGTGGTCATATCAATCTTAGCCAATTGTTCCCGGTTTTTCCCTCCGTTCAACAACATTAATATCATAAACTTGCGCATACTTATCTCTGGATTATCTGTCTGTTTTGGTCACTACACCCAATGTCCACACATTGTTTTTAACATATCTTCCACCTTTGTGTTTTTATAAAAAACATTATTATAAACGTGATATGTTTCAGCAAAGGAGGACATAGATCGCACGTGGGTTACTTTTACATATTATCCCTTTTATTGCTACCGCTTATCGGCTTGGTGTTGTTGCTCCCTTGTGGATCACGTGATCAGGGTTCTTACCACCAACCGACAACTCACACTGGATCACGTGACTCCAAGCTAATGCAGGTTGCATCCGCTTTGCCTATTGGAACACACACCTCTTCTGGCGTGGTCTAAATCTTATCCCATGTCCTTGCATTCCACTATATAATGGTTTGGGTGTTTTACCTATAGGTACATTGTCCATGATTTAAGGGTGCAATTGGCGCCTGAACGCTTGGATAGCAGCCATGTACTGTCCAATAATCTACTTAATGTGAATCTAATTAAGAATAAATTTTTATTTGAAAACAACGTCTGATTCTGGTGGATGTCACTTGGATTTATATGCTATTAACTTTGACTGGACTCAAATTGAGTGAGGTTCCGAGCTCTCCTTCCCCCGAATCAGTGGTTCCTCACGTGGTAAGAGCTGAAATCAAGCGTTTTCACAGTATACAAGTCCATCTTTGTTGGGTGTCCGCCCTATGGTCCCAATGTAAATGGATACTGTAATGTAACACAAAAGAAGGTTTTACTAAATAAAAGGCTTTAAAAATATGAACAGAGAAATGCAAAAACATCCCCCCTTAAAACTCGATTTTAATATGCTACCACCCCCATACAACTTCCCCAAGCTGGACAACTATAATATATTATTCCATATACAAAGAAAAAATTACTGTATCCTGTACCATACCCTACATCAATGTTCAAATTTTATTGTCCATTTAATAAATATGTATTCTAAATCATAACTGTTAAAGTATGACTATAACGAAGGATTTATTTTGCCTCCTTGTTCGTTTATCCCAAGCCTTCATTCCCCATGAAAATAAATGCTGCAAGCCAACAAAACATCTGCGCTTTCCTGAATATGTCCTGTGGAATGTATCTTCGATCCCTGAGGTATGTGTCTTCTTCTCCCGTTTTGCTAATTATAAACTCAGCATATGTTTGAAAGTGGATGAGGGAGTTATGTTTATATTTCTTGTTGACTCATTATTTCAACATCAGTATAGTTATACAACCCTTCAAAGCCTGAAATACTACATAGATGAATGTATAATCACACTTCCTGCTTGGACTCATGTGAACAAATTATCAGTAAGTTATAAGAAAAGTTGTTTCCATGTTACGGAGGTTATGAGCCAAAATTCAAAAGTAGCTCATTTTTTTATGTATCCAGCCTGCTCCTCCTGTGCCAAAACTTAACTTATAGAAATATGCAACTGAGGATGAACTTGTTGCCCATGCCTTTTTTCTTATCCTTCCCATTCAATATGTCACTCCGGCTCGGGGCAAGATTTGTTCCTTGATGACTTAGTCTCATTTGTATATTTCTAAATGATATGTTTGGCACATAAGGAGGGTCTGGGACAATAAAACTGTTTATTTGATTAACGAATCATGCAATTATTTTGTTTAAGAATTTATGAAGAGAATAACTCTCAATAGCTCACATTGTATGTAATTGGAGAATTACTTAATTTAGCTATTCCACCGCCACTTAATAAGAAAAATCATAGAATAATAACTATGGACATTACCCTCCCAAACTTAGAAAGACCCTGTAGTACGGCACAATAATGGAATAGTAGTGCTGCTCACTTGCTCGTAAGTTATATATAAAAATCCTGCTTATGGTATCCACATGAACCTAACACTATTCCCTAGCAGAGCAATAAATAACAAAGCCAAAAAAGGCTCTCATCCAACGCCCTGTTGATAGTAATCATTTTCGGATACATTTAATATATAATAACTTGGTGTCTCCCATAGACCAATGCTCTGGGAGGGGCTATGGATGAATACCTTTTAAAATGTATTGTGCTCCAACACCTACTTACATTTGTTAAGAATGGTGGGAGGAGCTAACATAAATGCCATGAAAGAACAAATTTCAGCCAATAAGCTCTCTAATAAAAAGCAGTATCATTCTAATCTAAGTCAAGAGCTTAATGTATACTACAATCAAAACAGCCTAAAGATATGGAGCGTCTTTGGGGTATTAGGGCAAGAAATTAATATTTTCATAAGTTGCTGCATTTTTACTCAGTGGTCTCCCGAAAGCTATGACTCACTTTGCCTGCCCCTAATGTACAGCCATATGATAGAGTATATGCTATGACAGAGTACAAGCCATATGAAATAGAGTATTGAAAAAGGCAAGTCAAGAGGAAACAGAGTACAATTAGCAATTGATTTGTCTGAGCAGAATCTCGTAGAACTCAGGACTGCACCACAAAGAAGTCACTTATAGGGGGAACATGGCCACCATAATTTTTTTACAAACCGCCGCCTCCCTTAGAGCCCTATTAACTAACTGACACCCTTACTTTTAGTTAAATATTGTTTCCCTCAGAATTGGCCTCTGCAGCTGAATCCAGCACTCCTCCCTCTCTCTTCTCAACATTGAGCAGAATGTCATGTGACCAGGGTGGACATCACTCAGGTCCTTAAACCTCCTAACATTGCCAATTGTGTGCCACACTGCATATATCTATCACAACAATTCATAGCATGCCTGCAGGAGGCATGGAGAGGACAGAGGTCCATGCATCATTCGTAACTTCATGTATCATATATGTCCACCCTTGTCACACTAGCTTACCCTATGCTGAGAATGGATGGGAAGGAGCTGCTGGATTCAGCCTGAGTAGGACTCAACTAAGATTTTCTTTAATACTAGTAAATCGAAAAGCTGATTACATAGGGATCTGAGGAAACAATTTTCAGGGCTAAAAGAAGTTATCTGTTACTTAAATACAGCTCTACGGGAACTTGCCACTAAGCTTATTTTGAATAGGACAGTTCCCTTTAAAGGAAATATGGGAATGTTTGGCATGCCAGATCACCGGCCACCCTAATGGCATATTTCAGAGTTTGGAAAGCAAAACATGAATCAGAATGACAGAAAACCATCAACCAAAAGCCTGAATGCCGGGTGGATGTGGCAATCTCTAATTTAACCCTTGATTTTAAAATTGTTTTTTTTTCAGCTTTTTTACTGATACCATTCATTTCCAAAGTGTTTTTTATGCCTCTGATTTTACTTTGGAGAGAAACAACCAAGTCTTAATTTGTGCATTCTTCAGAGCTTCAGTGGGATGGGCTCCCTATTCTAGTATCTGGTCTGCCAGGCTCGTGTACATTTTAAAGATTTTTTTGGTCCAACATGGAGTTTTCACACATTACACTGCCTTGTATCGCCTTCAAAAGGGTGGAAAGGCTGTGCCTTACATTGGTCACGGCTTAGGCAAAGGTGGTGTAGTCCCTGGAATGTTGTTTTTTGTTACTATCCAATCTTAATAATAATAAGAATAAGAAAATGCATAAGAATTGCTTTCAATGTTTGAAGAATGGGTTATGCCCCTTCTGGAAGGTTTAGAAATCCATGATTCCGTAAAGTTTGAAATGTAGAATGCTGGACTAACCCGTGCACCCCCCTTTGGGTCTTTAGTATGTCACAACTTGCAATTGTTATGAATTAAATTATTTTTTAACATCTAGGCCTTTTGATTTTTTATTATATACAACCAGAGGTGGATATTTCATGGACATTAAAGACTCATTAAAGTACCAACACTACAGTTTCAATTCATTGAACATAGCTGGATCATACAGTTTTTTTCTAAGTTCGTCAGCATAAATGTCACATAATGCCCATGATTTAAACAAAATATTTACATTGTAATTCATGTGGATTTAAATTAGGCTGACATACGTACGGAAATATAAGCCATTTGCCCACTAAGTTGAGTTTCCGACCAAGTAGAATCTCATACTGAGTTCAGTTAATTGTTTTTACGTTCAGTCTGCAATTTAATTTTTTGCCCCAGAACAAGATAAGTGCACATGGGCCTTTTACAGTTATACTTAAAGGCTGTCCCAGGATTTTCAATTAAAGGTTTATCCGTATCTGATACATTTCTTGTTGGCTAACTCACTTAGTACATGGGAGAGGTTACTGTAGACTCTTCTCATCATGTGATTTCCACTTTTTCCCACACCACTACACAGAGCCGTACCCCAGCTCGTCAAGCGATGCTTCTGTGTTGTGCCTAGACCAGATTATAATATGTGTGGAGGGCCGGGTGTCAGTAACCACATCATAAACTATACGATGGCTAGTCCTTATGGTAAGCCATCATTGTAATTATATTTATTACTGGACAACTTAAGTAAGATAATAAAACGAGCCATACTCTAAACACATATTCTTGGAGAGATAGAATGCATATATATATTGTTTTAATAATACTTAGGAATGAGGGGAAACTCATTTGTTACTGCCATGCACTTACAAAGGGATTTATAATAACAGGTAGCCCTACTAAAAGGCTTCCTCAGATCATCAGACTCAGGGAACAGATACATTGGTGGAAAGCTGCTGATGAGCGGCAGAGCATGTCCATAGTGCATTCTCAGTCTGCTAGCGGCTGCCATTCACAGGTGACTATCCCAGGGTAGTAAATGACTCACAGGAAAGTGGGTGGCGGTGCTGTGGTCCTATTATGGATTCCATCGAGTACAGGTTGGAACACACTCCCTTCTTTTACCCTTTTCAGCATGGGGACAGAGATGTTGGGGTACCGTGTTTCTGTTACTGGCTTAAACTGTATGTAGTACTACAGTACAGAAGGTTCTAGACAAATGTGCTCTTAAGGGGCCACAAACATGGTCTAGGTCATCCGTTTTTCAAAGCTTGTGTTGATAGACGGTTCAGTCTCTGTTCATGTTCTGATGACCGTAAAGCTACGTCCATGATGCAACAGGGGGCAGAAATAGGGCCTTACTACAATTTTTAAGACTTTGGCAGTCGGCTCATGCACAGGACCAGTAGAAACTATGACCATGTAGCCCATAGAACAGAGACTTGGGGCTTGTGCTACCCTGTTTGAACAAACATGGCTCGCACATCCCAAAACCATTTTCTTACATATAGGCTTATTTGTACATGTTACAATACTAATTTTCTGTTGTTTTGATCATTCAATTATGCATATTAATGCTATCTTATACTTACTTCAATATATGATGGGTCATATGTACCTGAACTTTCTTTACTTCGGGCACAGTGTGAATTGTCCTCACATTGTGCATAATTGAATTAAATGCTTTTGAATTTATTTTAATTTCACGTGTGTGTATTCAGCTACAGACTAGGCATGTAAGATCTGCACAAATCAATGGCTAATGAGGAGCATGTACAAAAATATCTGCATTCATGCTATGTCATTATAAGTATTTTTTCAATTATATGTTCTTTCTTGAACTCAAAACTCATGGTGCTAACCTAGATTTCGGTCTATCTAGTCAGATGGTATCGCTATCGTTTGGTCTCGAAGGACGTTGGCGCGGCGTAGCCATTGATTCCACATTTGAAGCTATATAATTAGTGATTTGCTTAGAGCAAAATCCTTAGAAAAAAGGCTGCATGAAAGATGAAAGCATTTTAATGTTAAGTTTGAGCTAACCATATACGGTATCTCTTGAAACGTCTCATATCTTACACCCTGAGATTTCATTCTATAAATACATTAATATTTACCTTACCTGGCTGCTAAATAAATTTCTTCTAGCTCAGACAATCACAGGCGAGACAATATTACCTCTGAGGGCATTAATACTCGAGTGTGTTCCCCATATATACAGGGGGGCTCCACTTTCTGAAATGTTTAATACCAAAATTCATAACTTCCCAATAAAGTACAGATATTGTCAAGTGGAAAGAGAACATACATCTCACGAATATTACAGCTTATATTGTGTTATACTATCACATACGGTGGAATCATAGTACCATGCCATAGGGCACATTTACTTTACCATTTACATTACTCCCTTATTTCTTCCTGGTGGCGCGATCCCCGATCCAGACTGTCGACGCTGATACCTTCATGTGTACTCCCCCGAGCAGTTTCCACGTGGAATTCACCTACTTCTTCGGTGCTTGTAAGTTCTTGGCTTGAGACACCTTTTTGAAGTTTAAATCCTGCGGTTTGTACGAATCCGTCGGATCTGTCCAACGTCCCGTTTTCCCCCTTTTTCCCATTTGGTTTCGCATGAGGCGCGCGATTGCGGCAAAACGATCTGTGAGCCAAAAACTCCCTTTAAATTTACAATCCCTTTTCCCAGCGGCGCAAAATGAAATCGTGGGGTTTTTGACGCAATTGCGGTTCGCCGGTCCTTTGTTAAATAAGACCCCCAATGTCTATATAACAGCCCTCAATAGTACATGACATTTACCTGCATTTATAATTATTAATTTTAATCTTCCTATACACACAAAGCAATCGGCACATTTATTTACTCGTGTCAACGAAGTGTACTAAAAGTGTTTTGTCCGGATACTATATAATGCTCGTGTGCCTTAAGAAATCATGAATTTTTGTCACTTCCCCACTCAGGTCAGATAGAGTTCACCATCTTTTTTGGGGTGCATTTTTTAACATAGGGGCTTGCGACAACCCATTTCAAGTTAAATAACACCTCAGCCTCCTACTCAGTTTGGACCGTCCCGATGTCACACACACGCCGTAAAGTTCTGCGTCGCATGGAAGCCAGCCATCTGCGCCAAAAAAGGGTTGCATGCAACACACTCCCAGCGCACATAATACTTAATACTCTGCAAACTTTTAGCCCTGAAAGTCACTATAGAAAGGATGAGGTAAGAAGGGAACGACCGTGTACCTGCTGGTTCTTCCACCTTCATTATACATGCTAGCGGGCTTCCTCCCCGAGTTCTGCATTTCTCCGCACTAACTCCCGCTCCATTCCGCATCAGTTACCTGATGCACGCTCGGGCAGCGGGCATCCAGGAGCCGTGTGCACTTTAGGTAAATTAATGCTGTCTATCTGTCTTCTGAATCAGTCTGGGTTCCTGCTCCTATGGGATTCTGGGGGTGGATCTCAGCTGCATGATTGGATCTGGACCCTCCACCTGTTGCAGAGGTGTTTTGTCTGTTTCTTTTCTTCCCTCTGTCTTAATACTGTCCTAATGCCCACACTGCAGTTTTTCTTCCATAAACCCCTCACATGGCGGCTGACAGACCTCTTTCCGGTGCCTCTCACCTCCCAGGCGGCCTTGCAGGGTATATAGGAGTTCCTGTGGCAGAGTCACCCTAACCTTTACCGGGGGTTCTGCCTTGTGTAAGGTCTAGTCTGTAGATCAGCGCAAGCTAGTGCGCCCATTCTCTCACTTTTGTCAGCCTGCACCTAGACTATGTGGTATTTCTTTTTTTGTGTACCAGTATTCCATTTGTGAGTTTTTCCTAACAACCAGCAGCATTCCCTTTGTGAAATTGATTTTTTCTCTTTCTAGTGGACAAGCAGGGGTGACACAATTTTAAGTTATTGATGAAGCCAAACAGGCTATGCCTACTTCTGGAACCCAATGCATCTGAAACAACTCATGTTTTCAAAATGGCCTATAGCATAATAGTATTTGAGAACAAATAGTCCAATGAACATGTAAATTCATTATCACACCCCCCACACACCCTTTATTCCCCTTGGCTTGGGCAATCGCTTGGCCAGATCATGTCAGCACAGTTGTGGTGTTCCAAGGCTTTCTACAGAAGTTTCTCGTGTCTGTCGCTCTTATGCTCTTCTCATCTGCTTTCCTTCTCCAGCCTTTGTATTTGCAGCTCTGTCCATATAAGCTAGTAACCCTTGTTCTCACACAGCACATCTATAAACTGCATATCACTGGGGTTACTAATGATTTCTCACCACTCATTACATGTGCCTTGCTCCTGCTGGTGGAAGCCTCAGCTGTCAACCATATACACCCTTTAGGTCAAATTGTGTAGTATTCATTGCTTTAACTTGTGGGAACTAAATGACTTATTCTACATTCTTTGAGAGAGATACACATGGGTATCTGTGGTGCTCGCTAACCTGGCCTCGCCTGATGGGCATAGACTGACAGATATTAGTCTCCACCCCATTTCACACCTCAGTGGAAAGTTTTTGTCCAAACACTTCAGAACAGAAATGCATAAACTTTGGAAACAAAAGGTGAGCACCACAAAGTGGTAATGGTTCTGTTTGTTTTCAAGGGAGAATCACATATAATATTTTGGTAAATCACTATAAGCTTACAGTTTATGCTTTAAATGATGCCAAAGATTGTAGTTTTTGGATGTAGGTGAAATGAATGGTATAATATCTATTCTTTCCTCATCCATTAAACATTAACCACTACAATCAACTCAAGTGACTGGGGATACCAAACTGAAATAAATGTATGTCAGTGACATTTTCTCTGGTTATAAGCTCATAGAGCCAATAAGCCATGCTTATATGTAGGGTTCCATTAAACAAGTAAACCATTATAGTTTGAAGGCTATGGCATGTTTACCGCTTACAGAATACTTTTCTGTTTTGATAGGAAACAGTTGCATCTCTCATTTTCGCAGCTATACATTTTGTGTCCCCCTTCATTACTTTCAGAGCAGAATAATGGGGGTGCTTGCTCCTCGATATAAAGAGGTTACTGTTTGATTCTCTACAATTAACTTAATCCCTCCTTGTTTGGAGGGATTATCTAAGTCACATAATATTTCCTTTGCTGAAAAAGTCTATTATTCTAATCCTATAAAAACATGGCTCAATAATTCATCTGAGGCAGGCCGTGGACTTTGTACTTCCAATTTCTCATTATACTATAGCAAAAAAAATATTGTGATTGACAGAAAGAAAAAATCTCAAAATCTCCAATATCTTTGCAGTAATTCTGATAAAAGAATAGTATCTGTGCATATATAAAGAAATCTCTGTCACAATCTCCTTTATTTTATAATACCAACCATTGAATCATACAAGTAGCAATTCATTTGTTCTATAGTTTCTAATTATTTAGCTTGTCTGCAAATGCAATTCCTAACTGTTGACATTTACTCTTGCTTCATTTAACATTGGATTGGTTGTTTAATCAAGCCTAAAAATCACGCCCTAAGGTTTACTCCAAGATGTAGTACAATGCAGTAGATACCTTGACTTGTGGCAAGCTCAAAGCACGGTTTTTTCAGACTACTTTAAAAAGGATTCACGGGCAACCAAATGTAAAGTCAGATTGAATAAGGAAACTGCTTTATTGTAGGAGTTATTTTTTGTCCTTGGCAATCACAGCTACGGAGCAAATTTTTTTCTAGCTTTCCTTATTTTTATCTATAAGCAGACCGTTTACCTTAACCATCATATATGAATGCAAAGCTGAGGTGTTCACTCTCATAAGTCAGTGCCCCTATCTGTTCTAAGTATCGAGGACTATACTTTGTCATATACTCCATCAGGTTCTTAAACGTTCATATTGCATCAGGCTTTGGTTCTGTGACTGGAAAACGGTTTTCTGAAATACTATGTTTTGTATTGAAAATAATATTGATTAGCAAGAATGTGTTGCTAAAAAACAATGGATAGCAGTTAACGTGTTCTTGAGTATAGCAAAAAAATCAAAGTATACTTACAGCAGGATGTTCCTCGGCATCTATGATTGCTGATTACATATATGTGTGTGTACAGGCAAGCGCATTCAACCTACCTGTTCTAATACCCACGCTAGTGCTACAAACCCAGGGACCGCCAAGAGAAAAGATTAACTTCCCTGTGCAGGAGCTATGGTTAGCTATTATTGGGAGGCTTGCTGCAGGGACATTTTTTTGGGACTGTGAGGGGTCTGCCTTCAGTGCCTTGTATGAGTGAGGGGAGGCTGCTGGACATTTCATTAGTGAGGGAGGTTTGTGACAATGCATTCCCTACCCTAGCTTAACTTTGAGCAATTATTTCACCGGGTTATATTGGAGGACCAGCTACATTGAGTATACTCAGTACCATATAGTAGGGACAAAGGTTGGATTATGAGAAGGCTCCGGGGCCCGCGCCACAGGCCCTTACCACCTGACGCATAAAGGGGCGCTTCCCCACAAAATATCACTACAGTCATCCTCACAGTTCAAAGCTACTTTCTCCGGATGAAGTGCAGCATTGGTGGCCAGTGAGAGTGTGCCACGCAGCCAGTGGCAACACGGGTTGCCACCACGTCCTCCAATCAGGTGTTATGGTTTACTTCCTTCCAGACTCACTCAGCCCCATCTTGAGAGATGTGCACACTGTCTGGGCTATTGTGTTGACGCACACCAGATTTTTTCCCAGGGCTCTACTCCAGACAAGGCAATTAAAAAATTTTTAGATAATACAGGCGTGTCCCGTTAATCCACGTAAGAACACCTCGACGTACAATACCATCAATGCACCCCTAGTTACAAACAGAGACTCTGGATATTTGTAATTTATTGTACTTTAGTCCTAGGCTAACAATAACGCTAATACAGTTATCACAGGTCTCTGCATGAAGCTTTAATGTTAACCTGGTTCTTTATGACAAACCAACATTTTTAAAATGCAATTGTCCAGAGCCCAAAAAAGTTCTTGCTGGGATTACAATTTGAAGTAAACATAGACAGTTCCCTATGGGACTTACATACAACCAACTTAAGAACAAAAACCTACAGACCCTATCTTGTATGAACCCGGGACTGCCTGTCTTTGAATTAATTAAAGGATATTTATGAATGTGAAGCTGCCTGCAAAGATTTACGTTGTCTGCACCTGTGTGTCTCTGTTCTTTAGGATCCAGAACAACGAGCCTGATGCAAAGATTGATGATTCTGATCTTTAACCCCTGAATGACTTTGCCCTTTTTAGGTTGTTGCTGTATTTTGCGCCCAATCTATGTGGGCTGTTTTCCTGTGTAAATATAGTTATCTCGCAGTGATGGTACCCGATATTCCATACTGTGTACGGGGAAGCCGGAAAAAAACCTCCACTGTGTGTGAAATTGGTTGTCTCTGTTTAGCCTTTCACTTTTTGTTCCAATTGACGCCTCCCGTTCTTCCTTAGTTGGTAATAAATAGTGATACCAAATTTATATGCATTATCATAGTGTTGGGACTATTTTTAAACATTTTTGATAATTTTTATGTGTGCTAATGGCAAACAGTGGCGATTCTGACCTTGGGTTTATTTTCCATTACAGGGGTACCACCCCAGGATAGAGTCGTTTTATAATTTTGATAGCTTCGGAATTTTTGGGATGCAGTGATACCTCACATCCGTTATGAATTTTTGTTTATTTTTTTATATCATTTCCTAGGAAAGAGGGTTGATTTAAACTTTTAGTCTTTCTATTTTTTATTACTTCTATTACTGTTTTTATTATTTTTTTCCAATTTTTTTAGACCTCCATGTATTAATCACTGGGTGTCTGGTCATTTCTACCATCTCTCGGCAATATTGGCAGTGCAACAGAAAACTTGCGAGTTAACCGGGCTTTACATGGTTAACACCAGGCAATCATTGCTAGCCCCCCGTTGTGGTTGTTACCAGTTGTTGTTTTTCTGAATATGCATCAGCACCCCACCCCCCTGGTATGGAGAGGGAGCTCCACCCATAAGCCCTTTCCAGACTAACTACCATGCCTACCCAACGCAATGCTTTACTAATTGTGACCCCCCCGCGTTGCGAAGGGTTAATAGGTTCTACGTACTTATACGCCAATTATAGGAGTGTCCTGAAATAAACTCCCCACCCCCAAGTCTGTATAAGTGTCCTCACTCTGGCAGAACTCTTCGTCTTACATTATTTTCACAATTTTCACAACGACTCTGAAGGTACTTTTTTTACATAAAAGAGTGCTATAGTTTATGGGTACAGCCAGAGTTCCTTTTCATGGGAATAAAATAATAAAGGTGCTAATCTACGTTATCTGCTGCAATCTATGCTAACCCTCCATTATATCCCACATTGGCCACAATATCCTTGTTTCCGAAGTACAACAATTCTTCTGCTTTATTCTATGACTGCTTGATGTACTAGACTTGACGTGTTTGCCTGAATTTTCTTCTTATTCCTCCTACTATCTCTTGATGACCTTGACATTTTCTATAAAATCCATAAGATGATATACAGACCTACCGTCCTATTTACAGGGTAAGTGTGTAAATAATCCTTCAGTGGACATTATTTCTTAATACTTGGAAAGGCTGTTAAAAAAAAGAAATTTGCACAGATATAGTACACCCATCCTAAAACCTAAGGACAAGAATTTCCCCCTGTATTAAGGAAATCTACCACTTTACCAAAGTATCAACACCTACAACATTTTCACCTGTCCTCCCGCATCTTAAATTCCAACGCCCTCCTGTGTGATTAGATGCCTCCCTCTCATGTTTGTAGTAGGGAGTGACATCACTCAGGGGCTGATATAATTAACCTCGGAGCGCTTGACATCTCGGTTAGTTTGTTTACTTTGATAAATTAGAATGATTCTCTGCACAACCATGGAAGACCTGTTAATTAAGTATGTCTGTGACCATATGTTCTGCTCACTTTTTGATTATTAGGTATGTATTTAAAATGGATACATATATTTACATGTATAAGTTTAAATTTACTCTATTGTGACCTCTCAAAGTAAAGAATGTAGAACAAGATCTTGTATGTATTTACTTTAACAATATATTAAATAAATGCTGGCCTTAGTTTTACTCAATGGGATAAATACATCTCTATACCTTAAAGATTGAAGATGTACCATTATTTGACTCTTTTTTCAGGCTAGTGACCTATCCTATTATTTTATTTCCCTTTACATGACAAGTTAGGGAAGGAAGATATTAGGAATTATAAACTACGGTTGTTATATGTAGTTGTCAGGAATTAATGTGGCAGATGTGTATACCAATCCTTGGGCAGATGGCCCTCAAAGTTATTTAAAAATCTATATATTTCTAATATTGAAACTTCTAACGCCAAAACTAGAAATCCATGGTTTTAAGCAATTTTCATTTCCAATTTGTAAACTGGTAAGTCTGTCCTAAGGGCAGCTATGGACTTATACTTCCCAAAGCGCTACAGTTTAAAATGTCGCACACCACTGGAAAACATGAATAACTACTAAGGCACACTAGATCACTGTGTTGTGTGTGAGTGGAAGCAACCGACTTTCTGTTATTTCTATAAATGAACACTATACCAATATTGATGTGACTATCTTCTTCCGTTCCTTGGTTCTCTGCTATTGAGTCTGATCAATAGCGACAAATGCTTTCCTGTTTCCTTCTTTAAATCGCAGAATACTCAACATCCATCAGGCAATGATTTCATCATAAGTCCGGGTCCCTGTGCATAGAAAGCCCGCATCGCTGGCATAGCCATCTCCATAGCGGGTACGGATCTTTGCTGCATATTGCAGCAAAGAACTTACCGGTAAAAGCACCGATCATAGGGGTGTTTCCTGCCGATCGGCAGCTGATCGTTGCTCACCGTGAAGGTTCATCGGGGATTGCCATCCGCGCCAATTACAGCCTTGGTTCTTCGGAGACCCGAGGTGTCTCGTTTTGCCATAGTGTAATTGAGGGTCAGGAGGAAAAATCCCTCCTATATGTCCATTTCTTAGTACATGGCTGTATATGATCAGGAAAAAAACAATCCATCATACCACCTAAGGTTACAGGACCCTATGTATCTGAAAAAATATTAAAGTAAAATAAAGAAAGTTAAAAAATTATATAAAAAAAACTCATACAACAAATCATAAAACACATTATGTATTGTCCACTTCCAAAAATGACCGATCTATCAAAAGATAAATAACGTTTTTTTTACTGTGTTTAACCCCATACGAACATAGCACCCCGAACATATTTAAAAGTGATTCAAAAGGTTGCACATCCTCAAAATTATGCATTGAAAAAGTCAATCAAAAGTCACAAGCTCAGCACCCACAGCTCTGTAACTGAAGTATGAAAAAGGTGGTGCGCCCAGAAAATGGCAAATCAAAAATATATTTTTTGTGCAGGAGGTTTTAATTTTTGTAAATGTATGAAAACCTATAACCCTTGACATTTGGTATCCCCGTAATCCGTACCAACCCACAGAATAATTAACATGTAATTTGTGGCGCACAATGAACGCTGTAAAATCCAGGCCGCAGAAAAATGGTGCCAATGCGTTTTTTTACAATTTTTACTGTCATTTGTGGACTTTTTTTTCCCTTCCCTACTTCCCCAGTACAAACAGAATAAAGAATACCATCACTATGATGCAATTTTGTTACGGCGAAATAAGCCATTCACCAGCTCTTTATGTATAAAAATAAACGTGTATAGATATTTTGGAAGGTGGGGAGTGAAAATATAGAAATGAAAAACAAAAAAGGCCAGGGTTCGTTTAAGGTTAAATAATCGTCAATGTTTCTAGAAATTTGCAAAAGAAACACTCCATATCCATTTTATCAAAAGTGAAATCCCAAAACGATGAACATTTTCTTCAGTACGTTAATTTTACACCTCTACACAATACAAATCAATAGGACTTAATCTTGCTGAAGCTTAGGGTCGAAGACTACAATGCTGCTGCCTCTCAAAATCACAGAATCCTAATTGTATCTTTGATGTACTGTTCCATTGGTCGATTATGATACCCTACCAATGTGCGCAAAAATGCTTAATTTTAAAGAGGCAAAAATGTTGACTATTGCTAATAATAAATCATTATAATATAATAATAGATATTTTCCCTCCTATGCCCTCACTAGTAAGGTCGCCTCTTACGTTATGAATTTATCATTAAACTGAAGTCAAGAACCATTCTCTTTTTTTTTTTGCACTTTGAGGATTATTTTTGTGGACAGAGTTAGTAAACTGGGCTGTAAAACAACGAACAAGACTCTAAAAAATACTTCAAACAATTTGGCTCAACAACAGAACACAACACCTGCTGTCCATGCCTCTAGCTAAAAAAAGTCAATCTGCACCCTGCCAGTTCCCAGGTAGTCAAGATTCACAGCCGTTTTTGCAGGTCCCATACTTTATGGTCCTCAGACCGGGTTCCCTCCTGGGGGTCTAGTGGGGACGTGTTTCACAAAAAGGGGCCTCCCGCCCCATTTTCGAAATCAAAAGGGGGGGCTCACATCATCACCCACAACCCCCATCACTGTCTGACCTGTCGCATCAGTCTGAAAAAAAGTCTATACTAACATTTTTGGCTTCTTCCCCCAGTCCCGATACTCCGTCTTCCTCGTTCTGGCCCTGGGCACATACACGGTGCACAGTTGTCTCCTGCGCCACATATGTCCTAGTGTCTTCAAACACGCATCATGTAGTGGACATTTCATTAAAGGTTGCATTTTGCTGTGAATGGGAGGTGTTGACGTGACTTGGTGGGATGTGACTATCTTGCTGTTTGGTGGACTGGGGTGGCAACTATGCTGAGGCTGTTTAATACTTTGGGGATTGACTATCTGGCGCTGTTCTTTATACTGGGGGGTTGGCCTATCCTAGGCTGTCCTATACGAAACTGGGTGCTTGACCTATGCTGGGGCTTTCTATCAATTATGGTGGGTATTGTACTTATGTCGGGGTCTGTCTCAATGGGGGGGTCGACCATGCTGGGGCTGTCAATAATAGGGGGTTCGACGGTTCTGGGCTGTCTATAAACTGGGGGTTGACTATGCTGGGTCTGGGGCTGCTACTACTGGGGGGTCGACCATGGCTGGGGCTGTCTATATCCTTGGGGGTCGACCATGCTGGGGCTTTTCTATATACTGAGGGGTTTGACCTGCTGGTGCTGTCAATATAACCTATGGTCGGACCATTGCTGGTGCTGGGGGGACGGCCAGCCCACAGCTTTAAGCCCGGTGGGCTGCCGGACTGGTGTGCTCCATACAGTATAAGTGCACCCCCCTGTGCCCTTTTAATACCCCGGTCACCATTTCAAGTTGCCAGTTGGCCACTTGGTGGCAGTGGCTGGGGAATATTTAAACTTGTGCCAAGCTTAGCCCTTCCTCTTCTGGACTGCGTTCCGCTCTCCAATCCGTGCCCGCAAGTCAGGCACACCCCGCCTTTTAGCCCTGTTGGAGGAGAAGCTGAGGAGAGGGCTCGGCTGGCTGACCCCTCCGATCCCCCCTCGCTCCGAATCCCTCCCCACCTGCACGTGCAGCGTGGGCCGTGCAGCGCTTAGCCCTTTTCCCCCATCAAGACCGGAAGCCCGCCTCGCTCTCCTGCAGCAGACGCGCCCGCTTGCCTCTGCTAAATCAAGAGCGAGGCTTCACCTCGTTGCCCTGTGAGGAGATATGCGGGCACAACCTCCTGCATCTCCTCACCTAACAACCTGCGTTTCCTTTGACAAAACAGCGCCACCCTGCCCACACAGCACACTACCAACTACCCCCCCCCTTTACCCACATGGAACCCCCACCCCTCCCACGCTACTTTCCCCATGTCGTGTGACCACTGAGGGCGGGGTGAAGGGAGTTTAGTTGCGAACCCGAGACCCGCCGTACGCGTCTCCATTGCCACAGGATTTGCGGGGCCGTTATGAACAGGGCGTCATAGCATATCCAGCGTTGCCTGCACCTGCTCGAGTTTTCCTCCGAAAGCACGGTGGCCTCGCTCGGGGCTTGGGTCTCGTAGCGCCAGTCCTGAGAGATGGGGTAGACACAGATCCCGATTGGCTTCGTTCTTTTTTCCCCGCTCTAGCTCGTGCAGAGACGCAGTTCGTCTGGGCAGGTGGAACTCGGATTGTTTCAAACTTAGTTTCGTCTATATTGCTGTTGGACTATTTGTTTTTCTTTTAGTGGCAGTCGGCCACAGGTGGTGTTGGTCGGCCATTCTCTGATATCTTTTGGGCGGCCGAAGGGCCGCAGTGCAACCAGGAGGTTTGAACACCTGGCTTTACAACGCGGCCTTGTCATGGCAGGGTAGTTTAAAGGCCTAAACTGGCTCAGTCCTGCCAGAGGTTTGGCGATCACAAGGTTCCCCCCCGTGTGCCCTACGTCCGTGAGACGAATGGCGGCGGAATTATATGTGTTCCACACGTGCCTGGCTTGAGTTGATTTCGTATAAAATCGCGACATTGAAACGCGTTTTCGGCTTTCTTTTCGGATTTGGTTGTAGTAGGGTCTGAAGTTTGTCCTAGATTTCCTCTGGACTTTGAACTGCAGGTTGCCCGTTTTGGTGCGGTCGATTTGGTTGGGTCGTCTACGTACCGGCACTAGAGGATACAATGGGGGCCTTATGAGCGAAGAATTGATCCATCTAAATGAGATCGGCCTCGATATTTTTCCATCTGGGCTACAAGAACACATTGAGATGGCCTTATGCTTCGTGTGGGGGTCGAGTACAGTGTCGTACACTGTTCTCCTAGTTCCTGTGGTGGAATCTTGACCCTCTCGGTTTTTTTGTTTTACTCCATAATCCACCTGACAGACAACTAGGAACATGCCCCGTTGGAGGGGCGGCAATGCAAGGTGAAATCAGGTAAAGGTCTGGGCTGTCATCACGGTCCTAGTATATTATTTACTGTTATCAATAAGCTGTGCCGACCTTTCACCTTTTCTTCAGCAGGTGTCCTTGCATTGTTGTTTTTTGTGAGAACGGGTGTATTTTGAAGTGGGGCAAGTTATTCATAAGCCATCTGCCAGCCAGCGTGCTGTTTAAAGCTTGGTGGGCTGCAGGATGGCTGTGGCCCATACATTAAGGAGTGCACCCCCCTGTTCCCTTTTCAAACCTGGGTCACATATCAAGTTTGCCCAGTTGACTAGTGGGTCATATGGCCTTGGGATATTTAAACTTGATCGCGTAGCTGAAGCCTTCCTCTTTGGACTGCTTCTGCGCTCAGGTCAACCGCCCACATCCCTGATTTTTTATTGTATTCAGTTCTCTTTATTACAAAGTTTTATGGTTAATGTTTTTAATTGTCTGTTCTAATGGTTGTTATGATGATTGTTGGTAGTCCACAGCTGTTCTGGGCGTGTGGTGGGAATCTGACCCTCTCGGTTGTAGTCCCAATCACCTGACCGAACAACTAGGACCTCCCCCGGAGGCCGGCCTGGATATGCAGGGAATCTAGGTAAGGGTCTTGGGCTTCATCACAGTTCTAGTATATTATTTACTGTTAGCATAAATCTGTGGGCCGACCCCCACCTTTTTCCTTCAAAACAGTGTCTTTCGTTTGTTTTTGTGAGACGGGTGGGGCTAAGTATTAGTAACAATCCAGCTTTTCATATACTGTGATTGGTGACCATTCTGGGACTGTCAATATACTGAGTGGGTCGACGCATGGCTGGGCTATCAATATACTGAGTGTCCGTGGCAGGGTTACTATCAATATACTGAGTGGTCCATGTGCAGGTCTATCAATAACTGAAGTGTCACTCACTCTGCCGTGTCTATCTAATAGTCTAGTGTCACGTGCAGGGTCTATCTCAGTCTATGGTCACGTGCAGGGACCATCTATATTCTAGGGGTCAAATGGTGCTGGCGCTATCTATATCTGGGGGCAATGTGCCTTGGGGATGTATATATACTGAGTGCACTTGCTTTGGCGATCGTATACTTAAATTGGTATGGTGCAGGGGCCCATCTATATACTGAGATGAGCACATGCAGTAGAGTAGGGTCTCTGTCACAGATCAATTGTCATGGCTTAATAATGGTTTGGGTCAAAAAAAATTGTGTATCACAGTTTATGTATCAATGTATGCAAGGATGCCGGTAGTTGGGAGGGCCGCAAAATCTTCTAGTCATAGGCCCCAAATTCCTATTGGCCCTGTCCTCAGCTGTCACATGCACGCCATGCTGTGGCACCAGAACACAGAGAGACCCTCAGTCACACTTTTTTATACCTGCTGCAGGTGCAGCAGAACTGCACAACATTTGGTCCAAAAGCCTGAAATGGGCCAGGGAGTGGGAACCCGCCTTCTATTTTCCAGCTCAATGCCCCCTTTATTGACTGCTTTTACGAAAGCCATCCTTGGGAACGTCCTTCTTTCCACTACAACACAACTGCCATAGAGCCTAAGACACATAAACCTTAGGTGAAATATATTTGCCTGCAATGACTTTCCCTGTCCAACGTATGTTTTCACATTCATGCCTTCAGCCATTCCGGGCATACTTATAGTACTTACTGCTCAAACAAGTAGTTTCGATTTATTTTATATGTAAAAATATAATAAAATGTGTTAAGAAGACTCTCTGGCACGACAAGTTTTTGTCTCTCTTCTGGCGGGACTAAACCTAAGTATTCATGTATGGCAACAGTTTACTTAACACTCACGCCTCACACATGACGGCACCCTTCTGTGTCCGTTGTCTGGTCCCGCTAAAAAAGTCTAGAGGCCGAAATAGGTTAGAGGTGGGCAAGGCAAGGACAACGGAAGGCACAAGGCAAAGTCTACTCTCTGGTGTCTCTACTTTTTCTATGGTTCACTGAGCAGCCTGAAGATACATGCGCACAATTAGGAAATCGGGTCGGAGGGGGGATGGAGGATAAACTGAGCACCGCGTATCTCTAAATATGGAAAGTTTCCAGTGCCGAATCTATGTCTGTCTTTCTCGGCATGCATAGGGGGACCCTCTTAATCTCTCATTAAACTTGCTAGAAAGTTAAAGTTTGTCATTTATCCTATGTATACCTAATAGTACATTAACGTTGCATTATTGCAAAATACAGCTTTATAGAGCAAACTAAACTTTTAAAAAAGCCTTATTTTCAATAGAAAGTTTGCAATTGAAACACTATTTGTATGAAAAACCACCAAGACCACAAAGGATAGTTTTTTAGATCACTTAAAGGAAATCTACCATCAAAATCAAGGAAGATCCCCCAAGGTCATTTACCTTATAGATCCGATATTACGAGCTCTTTCAGTTCTGTATAGTTTATTCTGTGTTTCTCCTTCCGGGTTCGCCCTTATTTGTATGTAATCCGTCCACTTCTCCTTTTGTGCTCGCTCTATTCCCCGACTTTTCTTCTTCTGTCCTGAATTTGCCGCCTGCATACTCTCACTTAGGTGACTCAAGACCATTACAACCCGTGATTGTGTTTTCCCTTTTTGGTTGTATTGTTTTTGTGTCTACACAATGGCCTATTTTAATTGGTCCCACCGTTAGGGTGAGCCCCATATAGTAGGCCGTTTATCAGTTTGCCCCGTATCCTTATTCCTCCTTATAGGGCCAAATTAAACTGAAAATTTCCAGTCCTGGAAGATTTAATAAGGGTTTTCCATTTTTTATTAATATTGCATATATCATCCGAGTTTTATCTGTCCCATAGAACTTAGCAAGGTCTATTTTTCTCACTC
Organism: Engystomops pustulosus; assembly: GCA_019512145.1. Taxonomy (NCBI): domain Eukaryota; kingdom Metazoa; phylum Chordata; class Amphibia; order Anura; family Leptodactylidae; genus Engystomops; species Engystomops pustulosus. The sequence continues at coordinate 91,675,325 of CM033642.1, read as the reverse complement.
CTTTAGGTTCTACAAGGCGGCCCCATACTTAAGGACACCCGACTTACAGACACCCATATTTACAGACGACCCCATTCTGCCCACTGTGCCTCGTTGAAGCGCTCTGCATGCTTTATACTATCTCCCAGACTGCAATAGCAGCTCTAAGATGTCTGTAATGGAGCTTAATTTGATAATTCTTGGCCATGACACCAAAAATTTTTGAAACCCCAAATTGGGTTTGCACTCGGGCCAAAAGTCACTTTTTTTTATCGTAGCCTGGGAACTGATCCTATAAACTATACTGTTACTACATAAATACTTCAACTCACTTAAAACAAACCTATTCCAGACACCTATCTTGTATGTAACAAGGACCAGCAGCCTTGCCAATGCTAACAAGAAGATGCTATATCTACAGCCATTACTACTTGTGTGGAAGGTATACTAACAACCATATGTTATAACAAAGACCACCTCATTGGGGACCCAAAATTTTATTAAAAGGGCTAAAGAAAAATATGACCGATACCATAGTCAACTTCCATGCCACAATACAAAAAAAAAAATATTTCAAGATTGGCAAATTGCAAGTATCCCCACCAAAAGCTTGTCCTACTAAAACGAAAAACCTTACATCCCCATTTAAAAAATTATTCTAAAACTGTAACACATTTTTCTTTCATCCCTAATTGGAAAGCCTCATTTATTTTAACTTTTTTGTCTATTCTACTTTAACCTCCTTATGTTTTGTCGTATCAGTTCTTTTTTGTGCATCGATGTCGTCCTGCTCCCCATTTTTTACCCTTTACGTGTATCCTATATGTCAAACCCACCTGGGGGAGCCTGTCATCAACGCTTTCTTTACCATTGTACCCTCACACGTCTTGGCTGCAAGATGACGGGCTTGAGCAGTGCGTCTTGATCATGGCTACGGTGACATCTTCAAAATCTCGGTGAAATAGTGCTTCCGACTTTGGCAAACGGGGAGTTCCTGGTAGTTGTTTGTTAGTTTCCCACGCGTCAGGGAATTGAATGGGAATCCTATGTCTTATTTGATATTGGGCCATGGTTGAGCATCCCGGAGGGGGCGTACTGCCTGCTGTTGTTTAGCGGGTTTCAATGCCACTGGGTGCCTAGTAGGGCTTTGACCCGAGCACCAGAGGATATATGGTGCCAGAAGATTCGTTATTGACCGACAGGCTTTTGCCCATTAATGGAATCATTATATTTTAAAGGCCTTTCAATAATGTGGAGCACAAGCAACAGGTCAACATGTTGTCATTTTTCTGTTGTAGACAGAATATATAGCTCCCCCATGTTTTTGAAGGAATGAAAAGATTCTGTCATTTTGATATATTCTTCCAATAAGCATTATTTTTGTTCTTTCATCACAATGTATATAATATGAATATATATATATATAGTATAACTCATAGAAAACACTCACCGGCCACTTTATAGTACACCAAACCCCTTGCTATAAAGTTTGGACCCCCTTTGCCTTAACTGCCTCAGTTCCTTTCGTGGGCAATAGATTCACACAGGTGCTGGAAGCATCCTCAGAGATTCTTTGTCGCATATCGACATGATGGCAATACACACACAGTTGCCGCAGTTTTTGTCTGCTGCACTCCATGATTGCGAATCTCCCGTTCCACACATCCCAAAGATGCTCTATTGGATTGAGATTGGTGACTGTGGAAGCCTTTGAGACAGTGAACTCATTGCATGTTCAAGAAACCTGTTGAGATTGATTCCAGCTTTCATTATTGACATGACCATTTTCCTGCTGAAGTAGTCCATCAGATGTTGGTCATGTGGTCATAATGGGATGGACATGGTCAATCAACAATACTCAGGTAGGCTGTGGCGTGCACACATGCCAATTGGGTAACCAAGGGGCCCAACGAGTGCCAAGAAAATATTCCCCACGAACCATGACAAACACCATCACCCCACCCCCCCATCCTGAACCTGTTGAAACTAGCAGGATGATCCATGTCTTCATTGGTGTTGACCGGGGCCAATTCTTGGACCCTATACCATCCAATGTCGCAGCAGAAATCAGACCTCAATCAACCTAAGGCAACGTTTTTTTCCACTCTTCTCACTGTCCCTTATCGATGAGCTTGTGCACAATTGTAGCCTCAGTTTCCCTGTTCTTTAGCTGAAGAAGTGGCAGCCCGATGTGGTCTTTCTCTGCTGCGTAGTCCGCATCTGCCTCAAAGTTCGACGTACTGTCCGTTCAAGTGCTCTGTCTTGGTACTTTCGGGTATGGCAATTTGAGTCACTGTTGCTTTCTCATCACTCATAACTTCTGGCCCTGTCCTCCTCTTCCTCTGGCAGCACAAGGCATTCCGCTCGCCCACAAGAACTGCCGCTCACAGGATGTTTTTTTTTTCTTTCGGTTTTTCGGACCATTCTCTTCTCGTAAACTCTAGAGATGTTTGTGCGTGAAAATCCTCAGTAGAATCAGCAGTTTCTTGGAAATACTCAGACCAGCCCTTTCTGGCACCAACACCATGATCCACGTTCAAGGCCCTCAAATCACGTTCTTTCTTCACGTTCTCTCTCTCCTTCCCCATACTGATGCTCGGTTTGAACTGCAGGGATGTCTTGACCATGTCACATGCCTAATAATGCCTGAGTTGCCACCATGTTGAATTGGCTCGATTAGAAATTAAGTGTTAACGACGCATTGGACAGGTGTACCTAATAAAGTTGCTGGTGAGTGTATGTACATTTATATCTAGTATGTATGTCCGCTGAAGGAATTTGTACCGTAGAATTTACAATCACCAAATCTTGCACTCAGGGAACGTCATAGACCACTTGTTGAGCACAAATTTTCTCCCGCACGTTCCAAAATCTACTTATTACCCACCATATACAGGAGCCATTGTCTGCTGCTGTTGTGGCAGTTGTAAGCTGAGTCGTGATTGGTTGCTGTTCTGCCACAGGTCATTAATATGCGCTCTGAGCTGTGATTGGTTACTATAGGCAATGAGTAGAAGACACTTAAGTTTGAGCTAAGATGGATAGGGATACAGAGATAGGGGGAGATTTATCAGAAATGTCTCATGTATAACTGTTCCAGTTGCCCATGGAAACCAATCAGAGAATGCCTATATGGGCATCTACACAAATTTACTTAATCTGCCATTTACAGTATACTTTTCTTCAACTGCATGTTATTAAAAAAATTACTTGAGTGAAGATAATTTCCTATAATTGTATCCATGTTGTCCCTTAGAAACAAAATAGATGACCTTGAATGCAACATCACAGCAGTGGTGGCCAGACATGCATTATGGCTGACCACATTGATTGAGCTTTCATTACCACAGAATAGCTATGGGACATGCAGCAAATCCCAGCCATTTCATAGACAAAAACAATTTGTTTTTTGTATATTCTCTCTGGCAGCAGTGGTCATATCCAAGGACAATTTTTTAATAATATCTAATTGAAGAAATGTATGCCATATGCCACTATATTTAAATACACTAACATAATCTAATTCCCGGAGGGGAGGAGAAAACAACTTGACCCTTTTAGATTATGAGCTCTTGGTGGATAAGGGTAAAAGATCAACGACTAATTTACAAAAAGTTGCCTGGCTTGTGACCAAAAGAAAACCCTTTTTATCCACCAGGGCTGTAGTGATTGGTTCAAATATAACCTTTATTCAATTGCTATTTAAGAACAGTGCAGAGAGGGGTTAAAAGTACAAACAGACAGTGCCCTAACTTAATAATATTCGGGGGTACAGGGATAGTATACTATGTGCAACAATGTTTTTAGATCAAGGAGGGTTTGATCACTTCCCTCCTATGTAGAGATCATTTGTATCAAGGCATAAGTTGCAGATAGTACTATCCCTATTTGTCCCTATGTTAAAGATAGACCAGAAAGGATAAAGGTTCTATCACTCCCTAGAGTAAAACCTATCATACGGTCCATAACAAGTGCGGTACTTCACCTTAGTGTTATAATTTGGTTGAAATGTTTTGCAACTGTTTTTGAAAAAAATTTAAATTTGGTGAAAAAAATTAGTGAGTCAGTCTAACCTTTCAAATAGGTTACTATCATTAAATATATATCTGCTTTATTATGACATAATTTTTTTATGTTATGTTATTTTATAAGGATTTTAGGATGCTTATAAATGAATCAGCAATTTTCCATATTTAAAAAAAATAATAAGATTCAATTATTTTAGAGGCCTATAAATAATCGTAGGGGTTGTAAAAGTTAGATTTTTTAGAAATTCCCCACATAGTACCACTTTTTTAAACTGTAGGTTCTATACAGAATTTTCAAATTTTGACAATAAAATATTTATTTAGCCCTAAAATGTACCTGTTCATGCAGGATAAAACTGCACATCTGTTGTGCAGTTTTTCTTGAGTATGGCAATTCTCACGGAGCGCCATAATGCTTTTGGAGGGCAAATTATGCAGAAACTAATTTTAGGCGCTATGTGGCATTGTAAGCCTAAACATACCAGAACAAGAGAAACCCCTAAAAAGTATCACCATTGGAAAACTAAACCCCTCAAGGAATATAATTTCACTATTTTGGGGTGGCTACACCATAGATATCAAGTTATTTATGTTCTATGGTTCAGCACTATTTTATTTTATTGTTTTTACAGATGTGGTGATTATATATCAGGTACTGTTTGTGTAATGATTTTCACTTTTAATATGGATGTGCTTGACCATTTATGGGGCATTTAGGAGACTTACCGTATTCATTTTTATTTGCAGATCTATATTTTCTTTACATTTTTTACTGTTCCACTCTCCTAGGTTCTTTGTCCAGACACCAGGGCTGCCAGAGAGATGATCAGCACCCATGAAATTGGTACGCGGGGGGTTTCAGCGGACACCTGCCACTTACTCCCAACCGACTACACCAACACCATCAAAAGTTGAATACAACCAACAACTTGAGTTGAGTACAACTAAAATGTAACTTTTAATTTATATGGGTAAAAGATAATACCTAAATTAGAAAATTCTAAACAGGTGAATAATCTCCAAATAATTCAAGACAGAAAGTATAAAATTGGCCATTTTTTCATCAGTTCAGGTGCCTTTATGTGCATAATGCAATTAAAGGATGCCTATAATCATATCTTAATCTAGCATCTCAAATCTTAATTTTACGATACCTTGATAACAATTGCCGATATTAAATATCCAGACTAATGACAGTCAGAAAGTTTGGGGCACAAAGCTGGCAGGAAAACACCTTAAGAGCAAATGGTCAAAACACATTCCTTAATTTTCTGAGAATTAATGGCTTTCTAGGAAGTATTGAAGACTGCAACCTTTGATCTAAAAGGCTAGCACACTAAAAGTATTTTCAGACAACCACAATGGACTTTCTGAAACATCAAGGTGACACTCTTTGGAGATTTTCAATTGGAGATCAACAATTCAGATATCAGTGGATGAAGTCTTAACTAGAGATGAGCGAACACTAAAATGCTCGGGTACTCGTTATTCGCCAAAACAATCTAGCCCAGACAGTGGTGCAATCTCTCACAGATGGGGCTGAGTGATCTGGAAGGAAGTAAACCTAACACTGATTGGCTAGGACTTGGGTGGCAACCGATTTAGCCGATCCTGGCTGCGTGGGCAACACTCTCACTGGCACCACTGCTGCACTTATCCAGAGAAAGTACAGGTTTGTAACTGTGAGTCTGAGTAGGATATTGCTTGGGAGCGCGCCATTGAGTCAGGTGGTGGAGAAGGGCGTGTGTGCGTCGTTTGCCCCGGGGGACCCTTCTCATAATCCAACCCTTGTCCTACTATTATGGTACTGTATACTCAAATGTTAGCGCGTCCAATATAACCCGGGTTGCAAATAATTTGTGCTCACAAGTATAAAGCTTAGGGTAGGAAAGCATTGTCACAACCTCCCCTCACTAATGAGAGATGTTCCAGCAGCCTCCCTCACTCATAAGCCCTGAAGCTCCCCCACCAGTCAATTCCCTGCAGCAAGCCTCCCCCAATAATAGCTAACCATCAGGCTCCATGCACAGGGCAGTTCATCTTTTCTCTTGGGGTCCCTGTTGTAGCTGCGTGGGTAGAAACAGGTGAATGCGCTCTGCTGTACACACACACACTATGATGTAACAGACATATAGATGCCGGATGAACATCCTGCTGTAAGTACACTTTTATTTTTTTTATATACTCAAAGTAACACCAGTTAACATGTATCCATGTTTTTTTAGCAACTTCTTTGATAATAAATATTATTCATACCAAACAATAGTCTTTCAGGAAAACCGTTTTCCAGAGTCACAGAACCAAAGCCTGATGCATATGAAGTTAAGATCCTTTATTGTAGTATATATGACAAAGTATAGTCCTACGATCTTAGAACAGATAGGGGCATCTGAAGTGACACCTCAGCTTTGCATTCATATATGATGTTTTATAGGTAAACAGGTCTATTATAGATAAAAATAAGGAAAGCTAGAAAACAATTTGCTCCTTAGCTTGATGCCCAGACAAAAATAACCCTACATTATAAAGCAGTTTCCTTATTCTAACTTGACTTTACATTTGGTATGCCCGTGAATCCTTTGAAAGTACTCTGGAAAAACCCGTGCTTTTGAGATGCAGACAAAGTCAAGTATCTACTCATTGTACCTACATCTTGGATTAACCTTAGGGCTTATTTTAGGCTGATTAAACACCAACATCCATTTAATAAGCAAGGAGTAAATGTCAACAGTAGGAATGCATTTGCAGACGTAGCTAATAATTAGAAACTATAGAAAATGAATGCTACTTTGTAATGATTTCACGGTGGGTATTTATAAAATAATAGGAGATGTACATAGAGTTCTTTTTATATCGCACTCCTCATTTATTATCCGATATTAAAACTGACAAAGATATTGGAGATTTTTTTTTTCTCTTCAATTACAATATGTTATTGGTATATGTTATGTAAGAAATTGGAAGTACAAATTCCACGGCTGCAATCAGATGAATTATTGAGCATGTTTTTATAGGATTAGACATAAAAGACTTTTTCAGCAAAGGAAATATTAGTGACTTAGATAATCCCTCCAAAAAGGGATTAGTTAATTGTTTAGAGATCAAACAGTAACCTCTTTATATCTGAAGGAGCTAAGCACCCCCATTATCTGCCTTGAAAGTAATGAAGGGGTGACACAAAATTGATACTCTGCTCAAAAATGAGAGATTCAAACTGTTTCCTACAAAACAGATAAAGTATTCTGTAAGCTGTAAAATGCCATATGCCTTCAAACTATAATGGTTTACTCTTTTAACTGTAACCCTCATATAAGCATGGCTTATTGGCTCTACCTGAGCTGATAACCAGAAAAAATGTCAACGCACTCGACATTATTTCAGTTTTGTATCCCGTCACTTGAGGTTGATTGTAGTTTCATGTTGTAATGGATGAGGAAAGACTAGATATTATACCATTCATTTCACCTCCTCCAACAACTACAACTCTTTGCATCCTTTAAAGCATAACTGTAAAGCTATAGTGATTTTACCAAATCATTATATGTGATTCTCCCTTTGAAAACAACAGAACCATACCACTTTGTGCTGTCACCTTTTTGTTCCAAAGTTTATGGAATTTTCTGTTCTGAAAGTGTTTGACAAAAACTTTCTCACTAGAGTGGTTGAAATGGTGGAGTGGAGACTAATATCTGTCAGTCTATGCCATCAGGCGAGGCCAGGTTTAGGTAGCCCACAGATTCCCATTGTGTTTTCTCTCATAAGTAATGTAGAATAAATCATTTAGTTTCCATCAAGTAAGCCCACTGAATACACACAAGCACCTAAAGGGTGTATATGGTGACAGCCCTGCGGCTTCCATCACATGCAGGAGCAAGGAACAGTAATAGTGGTCAGAAATCATTAGTAGAACCCAGTTATATGCAGTTTTATAGCCTGTGCTGCTGTGAGAACTAAGGTTAATAGTTATCTGGACAGGCTGAAATGACAAGGTGGGAGAAGTGAAGCAGTGAGAAAAGAGCATAGAGGACCAGACAGAGAAACTTCTGTAGAAGCCTGGTTACACGCACCACTGTGGCTCTGATCTGGCAAGCGATTGCCCCAGCCAAGGGGAAATAAATTTGTGTGGGGTGTGTAGATTGGTGAGTATGTAACTACATTGTTCATTGGACTATTTGTTCTCAAATACTATCATGCTATAAGGCCATTGAAACATGAGTTGTCAAGATGCATGGCGTCCAGAAGAGGCATAGCCTGTATTGTCTATCATCAATCTTAATTGTTTCACCCCTGGCTTGTCCACTAAAAACATAAGAAAGAAAAAAATCCATTTCACAAAGGCAATGCTGCTGGTTGTTAGGAAAAACTCACCAACTGGAATATGTACACAAAAAAAGAAATACCACACATAGTCTAGGTGCAGGCTGACAAAAGGAGAGAATGGCGAACTAGCTTGCGCTGATCTACAGACTAGACCTTACCAAGGCAGAACCCCCCGTTAAAGGTAGGGTGCCTCTGCCACAGGAACCTCCTATCTACCCTGCAAGGCCCTGGGAGGTGAGAGGAACCGAAAGAGGTCTGTCAGCCGCTGTGAGGTGGTATGGACAGAAAAACTGCACAGTGGGGCATTAGGACAGTATTCAGACAGAGGAGAAGAAACAGGACAAACACTGCACAGGTGGAGGGTCCAGATCCAATTCATAGCAGCTGAGATCCACCCCCAGAATCCCATAGGAGCGGAACCCAAGACTGATTCAGAAGACAGATAGACCGCATTAATTACCTAAAGTGCACATGTCCTCCTGGGAGCCCGCTGCCCCGAGCGTGCATCAGTGGTTAACTGATGCGGACAAGGGAGGGAGTAGTGCGGAGACATGCAGAAACTCGGGAGGAAGACCGCTAGCATTGTCATCTGAAGGGTGGAAGAACCAGCAGACACGGTGTGTCCCTTCTTACCTCCTCCTTTCTATAGTGACTACTTCAGGGCTATAAATGTCTTGCAGAGGGAATTTAAGTATTTGTGCGCGGGGATTGTGTTTCATGCAACCCTTTTTTTGGCGCAGACTGCCTGGCTGTCCATGCGACAGAACTTACGGCGTGTGACATCGGACGGTCCCAACTGATAGGACTACCTGAGCGTGTTATTTAACTTTGAAATTGGGGGCTTGTCGCAACCCCTATGTTAAAATGCCACCCCAAAAAAGATGGGAACTCTATCGAACCTGAGTGGGGAAGTGACAAAATCTGATTTCAAGGCACACGAGCATTATATATATACGGACAAAACACTTTAGAGTAAACTTCGTTGACACATGTAAATAAATGTGCCGCATTGCTTGTGTGTGATTAGAAGATTAAAATAATAATTATAAATGCGGTAAATGTCATGTACTATTGAGGGCGTTATATAGACATTGGGGCTTATTTACCAAGGGACCCGCAACCGCAATTTCGTCAAAACCCCCACGATTTCATTTTGCGCCGCTGGAAAAGGGATTTTTAAAGGGAGTTTTTGGCGCCACATGATCAGATTTTGCCGCAAGCAACCGCGCCTGGCCATGCGACCAAATGGGAAACGGGCCGAGTTGGACAGATCCGACGGATTCGTACAAACCGCAGGATTTAACTTCAAAAATGTGTCTCAAGCCAAGCACTTACAAGCACCAGGAAGAAGTAGGTGAATTCCACGTGGACCTGATCGGGGGAGCTACACAGCAGGATATCAGCGTCGACAGATCTGGATCGGGGATCCGCCAGGAAGTTAATAAAGGGCAGTAAGTAAATGTGCCCATTGCATCGGTACATTATTCCACAGGTATGGTTAGGTAAACACAATAAAAGCTGTATATTTCTTGTTGTGAGATTGTATGTATCCTTTACACTTGGAGAATATCTGTACTTTTATTGGGAATTTATGTGAATTTTTGTATTAAGACATTTACAGTAAAAAGTGGAGCCCCCTGTATATATGGGGACACCACTCAGTATTAATGCCCTCAGAGGTAAAATATGTCTCTGCCTGGATTGTCTGAGCAGAAGAAATTACTGTAGCAGCCAGTGGTAAATCATAATGGTATTTATAGAAAAATCTTAGGTGTAAGATATGAGACGTTTCAGTATACCGTATATTGTGTTAGCTCACAACTTAAACTAAATGCTTTCATCTTTCATGCAGCCTTTTTTCTAAGGATTTTCCCTCAGCAAATCACTAATTATATAATTTCACTGTGGCAATCAATGTGCTACGCTGCCTCAACGTCCTTCTGCAGAACAAAGATAGCGAACATCTGATAGAATAAAGAAAGAGAAATATAGGTAGCACCATGGTTTTGATTCAAGAAGAACATATAATTGAAAAAATATTATAATGCATACGCATGAATGCAGAGCATTTTTGTACACTTCTGTCATAGCCCTGAGTTGTGCAGATTACATGCCTAGTTCTGTAGCTGAATACACACACGTCTAATTAAATAAAGCATTTAATTCAATTATGCACAATGTGAGGACAGATCTCACACTGTTGAGTAAAAATTAGTTCAGGTAAATATGCCATAACAGATCTTTGATGTATATATGTACATGTAATATGCAATAAGAAATTATGCCATTAATTGAAGATCAAACAACAGAAAATAGTATTTAACATGTACAAATAAGCCTATATGTACATGAAAATGGTTTTTGATGTGAGAGCCTTTGTTCAAAAGTAGCACAAGACCAATCTAGTCTAGGGTCTACATGGTCATAGTTTACTATGGTCCTGTGCATGAGCCGACTGCCCAAGTCTACAATTGTAAGTAAGGGCCCTATTTCTCCCTGTTGCATCATGGACAGTCGTCTTCTACGGTCATCAGCAATGAACAGACTGAACCGTCTATCAAACACAAGCTGGAAACAACGGATGACTAGACCATTGTTTGTGGCCCCTTAAGAGCACTATTTGTTCTAGAACCTTCTGTAGAAATTCATACAGTTTTAAGCCCAGTAACAGCACACACTGTTACCCCAACATCTTTCCCCAAATGCTGAAAGATGGTAAAAGAGGGAGTGTGTTCCAACCTGTACTACGTTACTGAATCCTATAGGACCACAGCACAGCCACCACTTTCCTTGAGTCATTTACTACACTGGGATAGTCACAGTGAATGGTCAGCGCTAGCAGCTGACGAATGCTGCATTGGACATGCATCTGCCAGCTCATCAGCAGCTTTCCACCAAGTGTATATGGTCCGTCCTGACGTCTATGATCTGAGGAAAGCCTTTTAGCGGGCTACCTTTTATAAATCCATCTTTGGTAGTGCATGGCAATATACAAATGTTCCTAATTCCTAAGTATTATAAAACAATATATAGATGCCATCTATCTCTCCAAAGGAATATCTGTTTGTTTAGGTTATGGTTAGTATATATATTACTTAAGTTGTCCAGTAATTAAATATAAGTTACAATGATGGCTTACCATAAGGACTAGCCATCTATGTTTATGATGGTGGTACTGACACCCGGCCCTCCACACACATTATTTAATCTGGTCTGGCACCCACACAGTCAGCATAGCTGACCAGCTGGTACGGGCTCTGTGTAGTGGTTGTGGGCAAAAAAGTGGAAACTCACATGATGAGAAGAGTCTACAAGTAACCCATCTCATGTACTAAGTAGAGTCTAGCCAACAAGAAATGTATCAGATACGGATAAACCTTTAAGGAAAAATCATGGACCGCCCCTTTAAGTATAACTGTAAAGGCCCATTGCACTTGCTTGTCTGGGGCAAAAATAATTGCAGGCGACCTGAACTTAAAAACACTTAACTGAACTCAGTATGAGATTCTACTTGCGGTAAACTCACTTGTGGGCAAATGGCTGATATTAACGATACGTATTTGTACAGCCTAATTAAAATCCCTGAATTACAATGTAAAAGATATCTTTATTATTTAATCAGTGGGAATTATGGACATTCTTTTATTCGAAACTTAGAAAAAAACTATATAGTTCCAGCTATGTTCAATGAACTTGAAGAACTGTAGCTGTTGGGTACTTTAATGAGTTCTTAATCATGAAAATCCACTATGGTTTGATATAATAAAAAAATAATAAGGCAGCATGTTAAAAAATAATTTAATTCATAACAATTGCAAAGTGTTACACTAAAAGGGGGGTGCAGGTAGTCCAGCATTCTACTATTCCAACTTTCCTGGAATCATTACTTCTAAACCTTCCAGAAGGGGCATAACCCATTGCTTCAACATTTGAAAGCAATTCTTATGCATTCTTATTCTTATCTTATTAAGATTGATATGTAACAAAACACAAAACATTCCAGGAATACAACACATTTCCTAAGCCGTGCCCCCATGTTAAGCACAACTTTCCACCCCTTGAGGAAGGAGTACATGCAGTGTTATGTTGAAAAACTCCTCATTTGGACACAAAAACATCTTTAAAATGTACTAGAGCCTGGCAGAATAGGGAGCATCCCACTGAGCTCTGAAGCATGCACAAAATTAAGACTCTGGCGTTCTCTCCAAGTAAAATAGAGGCATATAAAACACTTTGAAAATGATGGTATTCAGTAAAAAGCTGAAAAAAACACATTTTAAAAAAGGTTAAAATTAGATTGCCACATCGCACACCGGCATTTTCAGGCTTTTTTGATGGTTTTCTTTCATTCTGATTCATTTTGCTTTCCAAACTCTGAAAATGCCATTAGGTGGGCCAGGTCGATTGCTGCAAAACATTCCATATTTCCTTTAAAGGGAACCTGTCATATTTTCACAAATACAGCTAGTGGCAAGTTCCTTATAGAGCTGTTTAAGTAACAGCATAACCTTCTTTTAGAAAAAATTGTTTCCTTCAGATCCCTATGTAATCAGCTTTATCATTTACCTAGTATTATAAGAAAAATCTTTAGTGAGTCCTCCTCAGGCTGAATCCAGCAGCTCCTCCCCATCACTTCTCAGCATTTAGGAGTAATCTGTGTTGAAAGGGTGGACATATATGATACATGAAGTTATCAGCATGTACTGCATGGACCATCTGCTTCTCTCCATGCCTCCATGCAGGCATGCTATGAATTGTTGTGATCGATATATGCATTGTGCACAATTTGCAATGTTAGGAGGTTTAAAGGACCTGAGATGATGTCACCCTGGTCACCTGACATTACTGCTCAATGTTGAGAAGAGATGAGGAGAGAGCTGCTTGGATTCAGCCTGCAGAGGCCACATTCTGAGGGAAAAACAATTTTTAACTAAAATAGGGTGTCAGTTGTTAATAGGGCTTATGGGAGTGTATTTGTAAAAAATATGGTGCCATGTTCCCTTTAAGTGACTTCTTTGGTGCAGTCCTGAGTTCTTACTGTAGATTCTGCTCCAGACACATCACTGCTAATTGTATCTCTCTGTTTTCCTCTTGTACTTGCCTTCCATATACTCTATCATATGGGCTGTACTCTATCATAGCATATACCTATCTATGGCTGTACATTAGTGCAGGCACAAGTGTGTCATAGCTTTCTGGGAGACCAATGAGAAGAACACGTGCAGCAATATGAAAATATTTTATTTCTTGCCAATACCCCACGACGCTCCACTATTCTAGGCTGTTTCTGATGTAGTCATACATATAAGCTCTTGTGCTTAGATTGAGACTGGTACTGCTTTCTTATTAGAGAGGCTATTGCTGAAATTTGTTCTTTCATGCATTTCTAGCTCCTCCCACTTCTTACACAATAGGTAAGTAGGTGTGCACTAATTACATAAATAGGTATTCATCCATCGCCCCTCCCAGAGCCTTGGTCTATGGGAGACCACCAAGTTATTATATATTATAAGTATCAGAAAATGATTACTATCAACAGGGCTGTTTGAGAGCCTTTTGGCTTTGTTATTTATGCTTCTGCTGTAATAGGTATGTTCATGTGGATACATAAGCAGGATTTTCAAATTAACTAAGCAGTGAGCAGCACTACTAATCCATTTTTGCTGCCTTACTCACAGGGCTCTTCTAAGTTATGGGGAGGGGAATGTCCCTGTATCTTTATCTATGATTTTTATTATTTAAATGTATGCTGGAATATGCTAATTAAGTACATTCTCCCAATGTACATACAATGTGAGCTATTGAGAGTTAATTCTTCCATAATTCTTAAACAAAATAATTGCATGATTCGTTAATCAATAAACAGTTTTTTATTTGTCCAGACCCTCCTGATGTGCCAAATATCACTTTAGAAATATACAAATGAGACTAAGTCATCAAGGCCCAAATCTTGCCAGAGCCAGAGGAGTGACATATTGGAATAGGGAAGGATAAGAAAAGGCACTGGGGCACAAGTCATCCTCATTTGCATATTTTAAAGTTAAGTTTGGCACAGGAGGAGCAGCTGGAACATAAAAAACATAGCTACTTTTGACATGTTTGGCCATAACCTCCGTAACATAGAAACAATTTTCTTTACTACTTACTGATAATTGTTTTAATGAGTACAAGCAGGAAGTGCGCTGATATACATTCACTATGTAGTATTTCAGGCTTTGAAGGGTCTGTACTAACTATTACTGATTGTTGAAATAATGAGTCAACAAGAAATATAACATAACTCCCTCATCCACTTTCAAACATATGCTGAGTTTATATATTAGCAAAACGGGAGAAACATACCTCAGGGATCCGAAGAATACAATTCCACAGGACATATTCAGGAAAGCAGCAGATGTTTTGTTGGCTTGCAGAATTTTTTCATGGGAATGAAGTGCTTGGATAAACGAAAAAGGAGCATAAATAACATCCTTGTTATAGTCAATATTACAGTTATGATTCTAGAATACATATTATTAAGATGACAATAAATAACATGGATGTATGGGTATGGTACAGGATACAGTATAATTTCTTTGTTATATGGAATAATACTATATAGTTGTCCCAGCTTGGGTGGTATGGGGTGGGGGGGGTGTGGTAGCATATAAAAAGGTTTTTAAGGGGTTGGATGTTTTGCATTTCTCTGTGCCATTTTTTTAAAGCCTTTTATTTAGATAAAACTTCTTTGTTTTACATTACAGTATCCATTACTTTGTGCCCTTAGGGGACACCAAGAGAGTGACTGTATACTGTGAACAAAGCTTGATTTCAGCCTTACCACGTGAGTGAACCACTGATTCGGGGGGGGGAGAGCTCGGAACCTCACTCCATTTGAGTCCAGTCAAAGTAATCGCATAAATCCCAGCTGACATCCACCAGAATCAGACGGTGGTTTTCAAATAAAAATTTCTTTCTTAATTAGATTCCATTTAAAAGTAGTTATTGGACGGAACAGTTATGATATCCAAAGCGTTTCAGGCGCCAATTGCCACCCTTAATCATGGACAAGTACAGAGTAACACCAAACAATTATAGTGAATGCAGGACATGGATAAAGATTTAGACACGCTAGAAGAGGTGTGTGTTCCAATCAGGCAACCGGATGCAACTGCATTTAGCTTGGAAGTCACGTGATCCAGTGTGAGTGTGTGTGGTCAAGGCAACCTGATCACGTGATCTCACACGGGAGCAACAACACCAAGCCGATAAGCGTAAGCAATAAAGGGATAATAGTTGTAAGTTAACCCATCGTGCCGACGTTGTCCTTGCTGAAACAATCACGTTTATACATAATTTTTATAAAAACAAGGGAAGTATATGTTAAACAATGTTGTTGACATTGGGTGTAGTGACCACAAACAGACAGAAATCAGAAGATATGAGCAATGTTATATGAATTAATGTTGTTGAACGGAGGGAACAATTTGGCAAGATTGAGTATGACCACGGTGGGAGGGAACAGTAGAATGCGAAGAAGTATATGGAAAAACACGTGAAAATACATGAAAATACTAGGATATGCAAGGAGATAAAGAGAGATGCTGGTGTGGGCAATGGCAATGATAAATGAGCTAAGGTATGTAATATTAATCATTCTTGTGTCCTGCCTTGGGAGCCATGGTATCTAATTGTAAGATCCAAAAGGCTTCCCTATCCAGCAGTAGCCTTTTGATGTCCCACCCCTCGGTTGTGTGAACCTTTTCGATAATGAAAGCTAAAAAATTAATGTTGTTCGTCATGTAAATTTTGAAAATGGGCAGATGCACCACTTATGTTTCTGGAATCATTACCCATTGACATATATTACATGTTCCAGTATCCGTTGTTTTAAATTTGCGTGTTGTGCAACCCACATACATTATGTTGCATGCCTGCACTTGATGCGTGACAACATGGAAAACTGGTTGCATGTGAGATGTTGTTTTATTTTAAATGTTTTGTTCCTGTCGTGTCACAAAATGGTTTGATCCGAACAACAAAATTACAAGGTGCGGCATGTCTTGACCCACACCTGAAAAACAACAATTGTGGTAACCACATTGGCGTGATGAACTGCTTTCACAATGAGGGAGACAAAATGTTGCCAAGTGTGAATCCACTGTCAACAAATCGAGCGATCTTAGGATTGTTGTAATCCTATTTTATCCGTGCAATTCACAGCACGCCTTCCATGAATGTGTTTCAAAGCAAGGTATGAAGAGAGTTAATGGAATTGGACAAAATCACCAACATACCTGGCAAAGGAAAACTTGTCTCTGATCAACCTCGTGCCTATCCGAGTTAAAAAATTGTCCCAACCTAATACTCAAAAGCGGACAAAGGGGGCACGGTGGTTCTCCATGACAAGGACACCTATTGCTCCCAAATTCTGTCACTGCAGGTTTAAAAAGAAATTTTCAACTAATAGAAGATGGTTGTCCTTAGGCTTAATCACATCCAAACAAGGATTATCTATGTGTGTCAGGAACCCCCATATTCCAATCATACACGGCTTACCCAAAGCCACAAAGGCATACTAGTCCGTACAAAGTCCACCCCCAGCGACCGATAATTTCCGGTCTAGGATCCCTCAGTGAGAAAACTATGCGAGTGGTTGGACGTTTACTCCAGCCAATGGTAGTGAGGGTCCCAGGTTACTTACAGGATTCCTCAGACATACTGAGGAATCTAAGTCAACACATGTGGACTGACAACCATCACTTGGGTATGGTAGGATTGTGATGTTATCTCCTATATAAGTCCATTCCCTATAATGGTTGCAATGAGAGCGTTGGAATTCATTTAAATTCTTACGTAATTACACACAGGATCTTCAAACAATACATTATGGAAGTCACTCACCATTTGAAGTCCACACAAACTATTTTATGTTCAACAACCTGTTCTTTACAGTGACCACAGGAGATACCGTATGGGGGCGAAAATATTCGCCCTCATTAGCTACTGGTCATGTCATGGTGGAAATACAGTACATCTACACGGAAGAAAAACCCTTTTTTTGTCGGAACATGAGTGTGTATGGCAGATAACATCGCCGATCGTCCTCCTAGGTAATGAGGGGCGTGTATGCTCCATACCCTCAGTGTCTACACATAATCAGAATGATTACAACCTCCGCTTTACACATATTTCACTCCCAAAACTCGATTTTATGTCAAAACTTGGATTGATTGACAGGGCACCACAGGATAACAACAATCATTCCACCACACACCAAGAAAACCCCGGCACGGGATACAATTTGCATATGTCAATAGTCAGCACCCAAGCACACCGTCAAGTCAATTCCTGTGGGGGAAATGACCCGTAGCAGAAGATACTGCAGTCTAGATACAGACTTTCAAAGGTAAGCCAAAGACATATCCCACAGATTATCACAGAGAGGTTATCCACAAAAGCCAAAGACATATCCCACAGATTATCACAGAGAGGTTATCCACAATGGACACTAGACAGGGCGTACAACATAACTAGTAAAAAAGACCGCAGTTCATTATTACACAAAAAATCAAAGCCCAACAGTAGAGAGAATCACAGTACTGTTCCAGTACTCTCTCTACAGTACAGTTCACAATTCCACAGAATCAAACAAATCATTGATAAATACCTCCCTATACTTCTAGAGGATGATAGACTTGAAAAAATTCTGACTAATGGGTGCAGAGTGGTGGCCAGAAGGGGATGCACACTTGGCAACATTTTGTCTCCCTCATTTGTGAAAGACAGTTCATCACGCCAGGTGTGGTTACACAACAGTGGTTTTTTCAGGTGTGGGTCAAGACAATGCCGCACCTGTAATTTTGTTGTTCCGATCAAAACATTTTGTAACACACACTTGGCAACATTTTGTCTCCCTCATTTGTGAAAGACAGTTCATCACGCCAGATGTGGTTACACAATTGTGGTTTTTTCAGGTGTGGGTCAAGACAATGCCGCACCTGTAATTTTGTTGTTCGGATCAAAACATTTTGTGACACGACAGGGAACAAAACATTTAAAATAAAACAACATCTCACATGCAACAGTTTCCATGTTGTCTACGGCATCAAGTGCAAGGCATGCAACATTATGTATGTGGGTTGCACAACACGCAAATTTAAAACACGGATACTGGAACATGTAAATGATGTCAATGGTAATGATTCCAGAAACATAAGTGGTGCATCTGCCCATTTTCAAAATTTACATGACAGAACAACATTAATTTTTTAGCTTTCATTATCGAAAAGGTTCACACAACCAGGAGGGGTGGGGACATCAAAAGGCTACTGCTGGATAGGGAAGCCTTTTGGATCTTACAATTAGATACCATGGCTCCCAAAGGCATGAACACAAGGAATGAGTTAATATTACATTACCATTAGCTCATTTATCATTGCCATTGCCCACACCAGCATCTCTCTTTATCTCCTTGCATGTCCTAGTATTTTCATGTATTTTCACGTGTTTTTCCATATACTTCTTCGCATTCTACTGTTCCCTACCGTGGTCATTCAATCTTGCCAAATTGTTCCCTCCGTTCAACAACATTAATATCAATATGAACATTGCTCAATATCTTCTGGATTTCTGTCTGTTTGTGGTCACTACACCCAATGTCAACAACATTGTTTTTAACATATACTTACCTTGTTTTTATAAAAATTATGTATAAACGTGATTGTTTCAGCAAGGACACGATCGGCACGGATGGGTTAACTTTACAACTATTATCCCTTTATTGCTTACGCTTATCGGCTTGGTGTTGTTGCTCCCGTGTGAGATCACGTGATCAGGTTGCCTTGACCACCACACTCACACTGGATCACGTGACTTCCAAGCTAAATGCAAGGTTGCATCCGGTTGCCTGATTGGAACACACACCTCTTCTAGGCGTGGTCTAAATCTTATCCATGTCCTGCATTCACTATAAATTGTTTGGTGTTACTATGTACATTGTCCATGATTAAGGGTGCAATTGGCGCCTGAAACGCGTTGGATATCATACAATGTCTGTCCAATAACTACTTTTAAATGAATCTAATTAAGAAAGAAATTTTTATTTGAAAACACCGTCTGATTCTGGTGGATGTCAGCTGGATTTATGCGATTACTATGACTTGTATACTGCATTACTATAGTGCAGTATATTATACTGTCTGCCTCCTACAAGAAGGCCTGCGGTCCGCAGGGTGTCATGGCATAGGGAAGCCTCTTAGACACCAAAGCCTCTGAAGCCTCTTAGACACCGTGGTCCATGTCTGTGTTTCTGGTTTCTGTGTTAGTGCTGGTGATCTGATGTGATAAAGCAGTTGAGCTCCCGCTGCAGAAGAACCTGCTGTCCAGCTTTCTTCTACTGAATACCAGATAGATAGGAGATAGATAGATAGGAGATAGATAGATAGGAGATAGATAGATAGGAGATAGATAGGAGATAGATAGGAGATAGATAGATAGGAGATAGATAGATAGGAGATAGATAGGAGATAGATAGATAGGAGATAGATAGATAGGAGATAGATAGATATGAGATAGATAGATAGATAGATAGATAGATAGATAGATAGATAGGAGATAGATAGACAGATAGGAGATAGATAGATAGATAGATAGATAGATAGATAGATAGAGGGAGGGAGAGGGTGAGCAGTGTAACAGCCTGTGAAGCTGCAGACCAATGGGCTCTGGTAACCCCCCAGAGCCCCTGAGGCTCATTAGCATAATTAAAGAAGTTGATGTTAGAAGGAAGGAGGCCATGGATAACACATATAAGAAGATACCACTGTCCCAGTGCCTGGATCTATGAGTAATGTCCCTGGTTTATCAGGATGGATTTACATGGTAGATTTACTTTATAAAACAGGTGATATAAAAGAAGATGACTAAACCATCGATAACTTCCTCATGGCTGAACCACTCTGCTGAATCCATCATGGTCTCCAAGACTGTTACTGGCATTTGTATGTAGAACAGTTTGACTCGGGGCCAGATCAGGGGGAGCTTTCTGGTTCTTACTCTTTAACCATTATACAAAGATCTGGACTTTGTTGCAGATAGTTACCAAGTAGCTACCTCCTGATGTGGTCCCAGGACAGGTGATGTTCAACAGGCACTAGTGAGAAGCACCAAGAGGCAGATGAAAGGGCATCAGGGTCAGGCGGTGGCCGGGTCAGGTACAGGGTAGATCTTGCAAAGTCTGGTCATAGGTTGGGGACAACATAAGAGGAGGCGGTGACAATACATAACCCACCAGCTATGGCCACCAGGGGGTGTAAGATGAGCCTATAAAGTACAATAGAGGAGGGAGAGGGTAAGGACTGTAGCAAAATGAAGGACAAAAAGGACTGCAGCAGCTTTTTATAAGTTTTCTATGTTACCCGAAGTGTTTGAGGCGAGGTGAACATCATGTTTTCTGTCTCCATTGTAGAGATACATTGGGCAGATTCTTGACCTTTACAACAATGGGTTAGGACTAGAGATGAGCGAACACTAAAATGCTCGGGTACTCGTTATTCGAGACGAACTTTTCCCGATGCTCGAGTGCTCGTCTCGAATAACGAACCCCATTGAAGTCAATGGGAGACTCGAGCATTTTTCAAGGGGACCAAGGCTCTGCACAGGGAAGCTTGGCCAAACACCTGGGAACCTCAGAAAAGGATGGAAACGCCACGGAAATGGACAGGAAACAGCAGTCAGGGCACACTATCCCCTGTCTTTTGTGTTACCCAATCTTAACAGATGGATCAGGGATTAGGAACCCCATCCCTTCTTTTCCCAAAACAGCTCCAGGGCCCCCTTTCGTGTATACAAAAATGATGACATAAAATGAAGCCTTAATAATCCAGAGGTGAATGTGGATAAATAAATAATTTGTAGTTTAAAAATAGAACTGTAGAGTATTTTTATGATACTAAAACTAAAACACATTAGGGAGACATTTAAGGGGCATTTAAGGGCCCTACAAGGTAGTCAAGAGGCAATGATTTCCTTGTCCCATCCGGGAAAACATATTTGCTTATTTTAATGATACTAGAACTCATAAAGTCCAGCTTACTATAAGAGCTGAATAGCTTAGCAGTAACTGTGGCCGTTTTATTAAGTTAATTGCTAATTGTGAGGGGGAGAAGGGGGCTGCTGCTGTACATTTTATTATGGAAACAGTTGGACATATAATTAGTGAGGAGAGGTTTCTGGATATTTCAATGATGATAGTGGATTCTGGATATTTCATGAATGAGGGGAGACTGCCAGGCATTTCATGAATGAGAGGAGGCTGCTGGATATTTCATGAATGATGGAGGCTACTGGACATTTCATAAATGAGGGGAGGCTCATGGACATTTCGTTAGTTAGTGGAGGCTGCTACTAGACATTATATCATTAAGGGGAGGCTGCTGTTTGACATTTCATGAATGAAGGTGTCAGGCTTGAGGGTTTGTGGATCCTCTGGACCACTGCAGAAGATGACTCAAGCCACTACCTGGGACCAGAGTCTAAGTGGTACCCGGTTTTCACCAGAGCCCGCCGCAAAGCGGGTTAGACAAGCTGGGCATGGTACCACCAGGTCGTTCCACAGGCGTGACTTGTCTGCAGTGGAAGTCAAGGTTGAGGTACAGGAACAGCTCTATGTGTAAAGAACACTGGGCGATAAAGCCCCTGCATAGCTTGGGATCCCCGTCATAATTGCCTGGCATAGAAAGATGTAACCTGGGTTCAGTAGCAGGAAAGACAGCCGGAGTAGCAGGAGTTGCAGGAGTAGCTTCAGGGACCTGTTGCTGATGCTGGGTAGTTAGCAACTGTTGAAGCATGGCAGTGACTTGCTCCAGCTGTTTGCGCTATGTGGCAATCTGCCGGGATTGGTGGATCATGATCGTGGCAAGATCGGGCCGACTGGGAGACGGAACCTCAGCGGGATATATTTCCGGATCTTACTGTCAGGCTTGAGGGTTTGTGGATCCTCTGGACCACTGCAGATGATGACTCAAGCCACTACCTGGGACTGGAGTCTAAGTGGTACCCGGTTTTCACCAGAGCCTGCCGCAAAGCGGGTTAGACAAGCTGTGGCGTGGTACCACCAGGTCGTTCCACAGGCATGACTTGTCTGCATTGGCAGCCAAGGTTGAGGTACAGGAACGGTAGTCAATCTCGAGGTCAGGTCCAGGCACAGGGTCAGGGCAGGCGGCAGAGATGCAACGTCAGAGTCCAATACAGGGTCAGCAACAGGAGGTCCAGGACGATATGGGTCGCGGGACCACCCGTGACAGAGAGAAGGCTGCTGGACAGTATATTAATAAGAGAGACTACTGGACTGTGTGTAATTTGCGGGATGGCGGTGCCAGCAAGAGCTAAGGTATATGAGTTTTTGGCAGATGTAGGAAAATGGGCTTTACCGACATAGAGGGACACAGACCTAAAAAGTTTCAAAACAGGACTGGCCAGTGCTTTATTTCAAGAACACAAACAAAAACACAGCCTTTCTGTCAATCCTAGCTATAACGGGTGCCTTACTACCAGGTCATGGGTAGATAAAATACACTGCTGTTTTTGCAGTCCCATACTTTGCAGTCTACTGATGGAGACGGAGAGAGAGACCCACAGTTTGCATCTTCTCATGCAACGGCAGCAAGAACAGCTTATTGCACAGACATGTAGTCTGAGATGGATCAGGGATTAGGAACCCCAGCCCTTCTTTTCCCAAAACAGCTCCAGGGCCCCCTTTTGTGTATACAAAAATGATGACATAAAAATGAAGCCTTAATAATCCAGAGGTAAATGTGGATAAATAAATAATTTGTAGTTTAAAAATAGAACTGTAGAGCTATTTTAGCTAATACTTTACACAAGGAGCAGACTGGCCCAGTGTAAATTTGAAGTTATATTGGATGTGGCTCACAATTTTAAAATTGTCACTTGGATTCAATTGCTGAGAATTTTGATGAAGAGCAGCAGAACTTGTAAAGCTGTCAAATTGATGTGCCAGTAAATAGGACTGGTCTGTGTGAGAATTTCATTAAAATTACCCTTTTGGAAATTGAAGCCAGTATGACAATGAAAAAATCACTGCAATAATTGAATAGGTTCCCTACAAATACTGAAAATGAAATCCCTCACCCAAGTGTAAGGGAATGGTGTCATTTATTGAACAACTAGACAAGGCCCTTAAAGAAATTGAAGGAGTGAGGGTTTTAAGTTACTCCAGAGGATTGGAGTATAAAAAGATGACACTGCAACAAATGTTGGAAAGTTTTACATCACATATCTTAGAAATAAAGTTTACTAGTTCCAATGTGACCTGATGGAATTTTAAGAGAAAATGGGATAGGAATTTTAGCTCTTGTTTTGAATCTAAAGGGGACACCAGTGACTGTGACTGAATGAAAATGTGGACAAAACATTTGCGGCACAATAAAATAGACAGGGAATTAAACAGGGGACAGAGAAAGCAATGTCCTTGAATAGTGGGTCTTCTGTCCCATGATCATCCGCTATATGAGGAGATGCAACAAGAAAGTATGGAGTTTCAAATGAATCAAATACCTTATATTCAAATAGCCGTTAAATGATGCCGAAATTGGTTTACAGCTAGTGTTCTCTTTTGTACAAACAACCAAATTCAGTTTTTTCTCGTAGACTTAAGATATAGAAGTATTTGCCAGAGGTTACAACCATCTAAAAGTAATTAACATGGCTTAACAAGAAGTCATCTGAGTAGGTATCTCATGACCAGCAAAACAAGGTGAGTTGAATGATTTAAACATGACTTGCAATGACATCACATGGATCTTGATGACATTTCGGGAAAACCACATTGCATGTATGCTGTAACTGAAAATCCTGCAAGAGCAGTAGACAAATATACATAATAAGTAACCGAAAACCTCCTAAAAAGTATATTAAATCTCTGTGTAGGTTTAAATCTGCAGGATAACAAGTGTCAAATAATTTTCCAAATGAGCAGTGATATTCTCCAGTCTCCACCTAGTCTTAGAGGATTAACTCTTTCCAAAGCACATACTGTTGTACTCTGAATAGAGCCAAAATACTTATCTTTGAAGTGTTTAGATACCTTAGGCACAGTGTATATATACAGGCGGTCCCCTACTTAAGAACACTTATATATGTGTGTTTTATCTGTTCATATATGTGAGTTTTTAATTTGTGGGTACTGCAACATATACATTGTACTGCACAGTTGTGAGTATTTTCACAACTGACATATTGTTTGATAATATAGCTTTTACCCTTAGCACGGGATGTAAATGTTTTCATTTTGGACTAATAAGTGCATAAAATGAATCTATAGAAATTGAATGTTGCTTGGTGAAGAACACAGGCTGAAAAAGCAAAAACATAACATTTTCAAAAAGGTCAACATCCCTGCATTGCAGGATATAGACCGGGATCAGATACTGTCACATAATGATACTGATGGTAAATTGCACGGCAATGGGAGAGTTAAAAGTGCAATAAATGATAAAAAGAGTGTAATAAAATATGTAAATTTGATAGCTCACCTGAATTCCTCAATGCAAAACACTTACTAAAATATGTAAAAAGGAGACAAAAAAATGAAAGACAAGAGGCCAAAGATAGCAAAACAATCTTCAAGAAAGAAAGCACATAAATGTAAAGAAAAAACTGGTCAGAGCAGGTTGGACCCCTATATGCTGATAATGGTGCATTGTTAACTGGAGACCAAAAGAAGACTGAGATTCTAAATGAGTTTTTTAGCTCCGTTTATACAATAGAAGAAAGAACATCTGGTGTGGGCGGTTCCAGTGCGGGGGATGCATCCTGTAATATACAAGACTGGCTGAATGTAGACATGATCCAATCTAAGCTCAATAAAATAAATGTATACAAGGGTCCTGGACCAGATGGGCTACACCCCAGAGTTCTGAAACAACTCAGTTCTGTAATTGCTGTGCCACTGTTTAATATCTTCAGAGTTTCTCTAATAGGTCGCAGGTGCACCCTCGTACCTCCCAGGCCCTAAACTCACCTGTTTCAGCTCCAGCGACGGTCCCCGCAATGTCCGCGCACCGGCGGACGGTCCCCTGTCCTAGGGCGCGTGAACACTAGCTCTGTGTGCCGCTAATTGGCACTTGCCAGTTGACTGCCCTGATAAATTCCAGCCCCTTCATATGTCCCCTGCTGGATCTTTGTGCTTCCATGCCTGAGAGAAAGCTGTACCCCAAGCCCTCTGTGATTATCCTGATTTCCCGTTGTGACCTGGATTCTGTTCCTGACTCTGATTCCGTGCAGCCTGTCCTGACCTACCGCTATGTCCACGACGCTGATCCTGTGCTGCCTGTCTTGACCTTCTGCCTGTCCCTGAACACGCGTTTGCCTTACGTTTCTGTACTACGCCTTGGCCGCCACTGCGGTCAAAGTCGCACCTGTGGAACGATCTGGTGGTACCATGCCGCAACAAGTCCAAACCCCTTTGCGGCGGGCTCTGGTGAAAACCGGGTACCATTTAGACAAAGCCACCTAGACACAGTCATTGTCAGAATAGTTGAATGAACAACATTTGAATGATAGATAACATAAAGCATGTTAATTTGGAATAACTCTTCCTGTAGGTGAAAGTTAAAAGAGTTACGTCACAATATAATACACACTCCAAACGTGGTACGGGAGGTCAAACTTTTGAACTTATGACCTAACTGCAAAGAACATTTAATACACACTATTTACTGGTGATCTAAAACAGGCACCTTAGAAGAGTGAGCCAAGGTGACTGTATCAATAGAATGAGAATACGGATAACAGATGCTCTCCTACATTTCTGTACACTTTACCCTCTATATATGTGGGTTCCTGACCCCCTCCTTTCACATCTAGATTACATTAGATGTTTCTTCAGATACGTAAACCTAAAATCCTGAATAGGCTGAGTGATCCTCTATGATCTCTGATCAGCAGAAGATCAGATAGCGAGAAAGTAACTGTATTTGTTTTTTTGTTTGCAAGATACCAAACTTGGAAAACCCATAAGTACATGTATGTAAACCTATAGTTCAGTATCATTCCTTAACAAGTGGAGGAAATAAATGTCCTGAAAGCATTCACTACATTGATCACTCCAAGTCCTTGAAGCAATATTTTTTATTTCAGAAATAAATAGTGTAAGTGTCAAGGCAGAGAGGTGCAGGCCCTGAGCTACCCACAGCCGGTGACTACGCAATTCCCGCATATGCAGTCAGCTTTTTATTGTGCGACCCCGCTTCTGACCACTTGTGCGCTGGAATTTGCACAAGCGGTATTATATCACTAGTAGAGGAGGAGGCATGGAAAAATGGCTACAGGAGGCATGTGTATGAGATGAGCCCAGAGAGGCTCTGTTTGACACCCCTCAGACCCTCTCTGACCCATTAGCATATTTTAAAGTTCATTTTTGTTCAAAACAAGGCTAACCCCCCACATGTGGACGTTACTTGTTTTATGGGCGAACGGCGAGGCGCAGAAGGGAAGAAGCGCCCTTGAGCTGTCAGGATTTTTGTTTTCTCGTTGCTTCCTTTTGTAGGCTATAAAATTTTCATTTTTTCGTTATTGGGGCCATGTGACGGCATTTTTTGTGAAATGAGATGCTTTTTCCAATGTTGCCATTTTGGGGTTGGTATCACCTATTGTTGAAAATTTAGGAACTCTGTACTGGATTTTTTACTTTTTTTTTTTTCGTGTTCACCGTTTAGCCTAATAATCATTTTATCTTTATTCTATGGGTCGATACGATTACGGGGATATCGGACATTAGTATTTTTTCTTCTGTTTTACTAAATTTGTCAAATAAAACCGTAATGTGGGGAAAAATCTATCATTTTTGCATAGCCGTCTTCCAAGTGGCATAACATTTTAACTTTTTTTGCTACGGAGCTGGTTGATGGCTTGTTTTTGCGGGACATGTTGTACTTTGCACCAGTATAATTCTGGAGTAAATATGTTTTTTTGATCACTTTTTACTGCATTTTTTGTAAGATTGGATAGGTAAAAATGATCGTACAGGTTCAATAATGATTTACTTTTATTTTACCCGTCGTTACCGACGCGGTGATACTATGTATGTGGGATTTTTGTTATGATTTAGACTTTTTTGGGGGTTATATGTCTCTTTAAATGTTATGGGGCTTATGGGCATTTTTATTGATTTATTACTTAATTTTTTATTGAATAACTTTTTTTTTTACTTTTTCACTGTTTCCACCATGAGACATGAACAAGCAATCATCTGATTGCTTGTTCATGATAATACTCTGCAATACTGATGTATTGCAGGGTATTAGCAGTGTCAGCCTATGCACAGGCATAGGCTGGCACTGTGCCAGTAAGATGAAGTCACAGACTCGGACCCCAGAGATGCCATAGCAGCCATCGGTGCCCCCCGAAAACGGTTTGGGAAAAGACCCCCCAGAGGCATGTTAGATGATCCGGTTGCGCTGACCGCGGCATTTAACAGGTTACACACCCGCGATCGGAGCCCACTCCGATCGCTGGTGTTACACTGGGGTGCCGGCTATATGTTACAGCCGGCACCCCATGTATGCGATCCAAAGCCTAGCCAGCGTCATCTCAGCAGCTGATATATCCGCCGCTGAGCTCCAAGTCACTGCGCTCAGTGGCGGATATATCCGCCGGTGAGCCGGAAGGAGTTAAAGAAGATCAGAATTTTACCCCTAACACCAAATGATTGGACAAAGGAGCACATTTACTTACCCATCCTGTTGCGATCCACGAGGTGCGTTGTCCGACAAGGATTTGGAGCTGCCGCGATTCACTAAGATCATGCGTTCAATTT
This sequence comes from Engystomops pustulosus, assembly GCA_019512145.1. NCBI lineage: Eukaryota > Metazoa > Chordata > Amphibia > Anura > Leptodactylidae > Engystomops > Engystomops pustulosus. The sequence continues at coordinate 91,647,179 of CM033642.1, read as the reverse complement.
CCTGCGTGTGTCGCTTCCCCGCAGAGGTCCGCCGGAGTTCACCTTCTTCTGCATGTAAGTGCATGGCTTGCGACACAATTTGTGTCGCGTGAAATCCGAGCGCGTGCAACAAAAAGCCCTTCTAAATGCGGCGCACATCGGAAATCATAGGATATTCCTAAGTGTGTGCGGACCCTTAGTAAAAGAGCCAGGTCTCCTTATTTTTAATTGACAGTTCTGTGTGTCTATAGATCTCTGCCTAAGCAGACAGGGAGTCCTTTCCCTGTCTACTTCCTGTCCTTACCAGAATGCTATTCATCTCACTGCATGGGGATTTTAGCAGTAAGTACTATGTTGGGAAACTGCAGATCTGTCATTATTTCATGCAGCCGACCAAGGCCGGATTAAGGTTGGTGCGGGCCCCTGGGTGCAAAATATGATGGGGGCCCCCATTGAATGTATCACTATATACAGCTCCCCCAGCAATCACTGTATACTGCTCCCCCAGCAACCACTGTATACAGCTTCTGCAGCAACCATTGTGTACAACTCCCCCAGCAATCACTGTATACAGCTACCCCAGCAATCACTACATACAGCTCCCACAGCAATCACTATATACAGACCCCAGTAATATATATATATATAAAGCCCCCTATAATAACTATATACAGACTCTTTATAATAACTATATGCACCCCTTACAATAACTATATACAGTCCTCCTATAATAACTATATACAGTCCCCCTATAATAACTATATACAGTCCCCCTATAACTACATACACCCCCTATAATAACTATATACAGTCCTCCTATAATAACTATGTACAGTCCCCCTATAATAACTACATACAGTCCCCCTATAACTACATACAGTTCCCCTATAATTATATACGGCCCCCTATAACTATATACAGCCCCCTATAACTATATACAGTCCCCCTATAACTACATACAGCCTCCCCTATAATAACTATATACAGTTCCCCTATAACTATATACAACCCCCCTATAACTATATACAGTCCCCCTATAACTACATACAGCCCCCTATAATAACTAAATACAGTCCCCCTATAATAACTATATACAGTACCCCTATAACTATCTACAGTCCCCCTATAACTATATATATTCCCCCTATAACTACATACAGCCCTCTATAATAACTATATACAATCCTCCTATAATAACTAAATACAGCCTCCCTATAATAACTAAATACAGCCTCCCTATAATAAATAACTATATACAATCCCCCCATCATAACTATATACAGGTCCTAGGTTAAATAATAAAATTGTTCTCACCTTCCATCATTCCCCTGATGCGTGCCATCCTCCTCTTCCCTCCTGCTGTCAGGTGAGTATCGTGTTTAAACAAAGATGGTGGCGCCCTGCTACAGCTATCTTTGTTTAAACCCGATCGTCTATGGCAGAACAGGGAACTTATTGTTCCATCCCTCTGCCATAGACTAAATTTTAAAACAATTCATACATGCAATAAATACATTTACAGAATAAATTTATCAATAAAGGAAACTGTAAGCTTTCGGCCAGTTGGCCACAAATCATATGACTTTGGTTAGTGAAAAATCATGCAATTATGATCTGAGTTGCTGTATATGGACTGAGAACTACACCTCAAAATATGCCCTAGTACTTATACATAAACTGTTTCTGTCCTGCATAGCGTTTATCTCTGTCTGGTGTAGGCTCCCCACACGAGGCGCCCAATTTTCATGCCCCTCAACACCCCCCAGGTGTGGAGTTGGCAGAAAGGAGTAAATAATTGCAAGTGTTAGCAATAAGATAGCATTTGTGATTATTGCGCCACTGATGTGGTACAGAAGCCCTGATAAATATCCCCTGTCGGTAGTGAATAGACGTCGTGCCATGGGTGTGCGGTCATGACAGCGCCATGATGCATTGGGATCTGGTACTAAATAATAATAAAGTTTGAATTATTGGCAGAATTCTGGCTGCATCACAAAGTTGTCATGGCCACCTTATGGCCACATTGTTTATAATGAAAGATGTAAATATGAGACCCCTGTATGATGTAAACATGAGGGTATAAATGTCCTGTCTGTAGCGTGATTCCAACTAACAGCCTGGCAGCTTTGAGGACCTGTAGTGGTGAAACATGTTAGTGGGGGAGTAGGGTTTGGTGCTGTAATATTTGATAAGACTAGAGAATAACAGACTGGAGAGGGGCTGGGCAGACTCTTACAGAGGTCCATGGTTGCACAAGACAGGTTCTCTGTCTGGCTTCTAAATAGCTTCTACACATCCAATTTTTTAGAGCAGGAATTTGCAAAAAAGACAATGGGGCAGATTTATCAAGCTGTCTGAAAGTCAGAATATTTCTAGTTGCCAATGGCAACCAATCACAGCTCAGCTTTCATTTTACCAGTGCTCATGGATATTTTAAAGGGGAGCTGTGATTGGTTGCCATGGGCAACTAGAAATATTCTGACTTTCAGACAGATTGATAAATCCGCCCCAATGGGGCAAATTTACTTATATTCCCGCTGTAGTTCACAGAAAGTGCATTGTCTGGCGACAATGCACTGTACCGCGATTCACTAAGATCCTGTGCCCAATATCCTGCATGTGTCGCTTCCCCACTCAGGTCTGACAGAATTCACTATCTTTTCTTGGGCTTGCAACACAATTTGAAAGTTGAATCCCTCACTCAGTCCGAAAGTGTCGGATTGTCTGACCGCATGCCCCCTAAATTGTGTCGCATAGAAGTCAGCGCAGCTGCGCCACAAAAGGATCACATGCGCCAAAAATCCCAGTGCAGCACTTCTTATATACATGTGCTAGTCGTGTAATCCCCGTTAAAGGGGCACAGTCTGACGAAATTGAGTCAGACCCTTAGTAAATGAGCCCCACTATGCTGTAATGCAGGAGGGGCAGGTGCACACAGATGATGGGAGTGGTTTGGGCAACAATAACATACCACAAGAGACACACTCCTTGCTCACTAAGCTGCTAAATGCTTGTGATTTATTGCCTGCATCTATTACAAGAATTACAGCACAATTTAATCTAAGGGTGTTAAATACTGACCTCACATTTGTAGGATTCATTTTAAAGGAAACCTACCACTTGTAGTGGCAGGTTTCCGATGGCAATACCGGGCACCAGCTCAGGGTGAGCTGGTGCCGGAGCTTATTTTAGTTAGTGTTTTAAACCGCGGTATCGCGGTTTAAAACACTTTTTAAACTTTATAGCCGGCGCAGGGAGCATTTTAATGGTTACACACTCACTTTCCTCCTGAGCTTAATATTTTTAAATAATCATCTGTGAGTATATCTGGCTTATTTCTTGTTTATATGCAACCACGCTATGGCAGGTTTTTTATCGGCAGGGATCGACAGACAAGCATGGTTATCTGAGGCAAAAGATGTCTTTTCGGAGAAAGATTTAGTCCAAAAGAAATACACCCCATCTTTCCAGTCCGCTTTTAAAGACCTCACTCGTCTTTACAAAGACCACTGCACATCGTGGTGGGAGGTCCAGAGTCTGGATAACTATCTTAAGAATAGCATTGTCCCCCGTGGTCTACGGATCACTTTGACTCCTGGTAGTCGTCTTAAGAGTACCACCCTTACTAAGAAGTGGGAAAAGGAGGCAACAGCTAGCTCCCTTAGATTTATGGGCATCCTCCTTGAAGAGGAAAAAATCAACTTGGATAAACTCGATAAGACACTCCAGGAACAAATAGACCTAGTTAAGAACTTTGAAACTGAGCCCGAGTTCCCAACTAAGGAAACAACCCTGAAAAATACTATTGATAAATATCAATATTTTCTCAAGGAAAGAAAACACAGGCAATTTGTCAGGGACCTCCAGGACTTTAAAGAGAATAAAGTGTATACAGTACTGAGCTCACGCCCACAATCACGAGTTACGGACACTGAGGTCTCTTCTACGGAGGCGGAAATTTACGATAGTGAAGGCCCTCACAAAGAGAGAAAAGGGAGGAACACAAAAAGGGGTGGTCCGAGGGGCAATAGGGGTTCGGGTAGAGGTGTTGCCACTCGTTTTTTAGAGAATCCGTATCCCCTAAGGAATCGAAATCTAGCACCCAATCCAGCAGTTCCCCCCAAATAATAAACCTCTCGAAGAGAGCTCTTAGTAACGGGGAGATGGCAGTTCTATCTAAAGGTCTATCATTTGTTCCCTCCTCGGACTTTGATGTATTTACATGGACGAAAGATGTACATCTATTTGCACGCAAGTTACAGTGGCAAAAATTTTTTAGGACAAGAAATGAGAAATCAGGTAGAGAACTGGGTATACCTCCTGATATGGTGGCGGATGTTAGACTTCTGGCCAGTTTGGAGCACTCTGAACCCAAAACAGAGGGCCAGGGTCCTTTTACTACATTAAAAAATAAAAGCACTAAAATGCCCCCACAAGGTGACCTCTCATGTGTGGATGTGTTTGTGGAACTGGTGTGCTCAGATCTAAGGCAGGTTCAGCCCTCTTTCTGCAGACACAACTGCACTAAGGAGGAGATTGATGCACTCTGTACACTCGAGAAGGACAACACCCTTACAATAAAACCTTCGGATAAAGGGGGCAATATTGTTGTAATGGATACGAGGGATTATGCACAGATGTGTAGGAGTTTACTGAATGACCCGCTGGGATATGAGGTTCTTAACTCTAACCCCGGGTTAAAATACCAAATAGAACTGCGGGCCATCCTGGGGGATGCTAGAGTGAATAAACTCATCAGTGATGACGAATACGAGTTTATGGATATAGAAAAACCGGTAATGCCGACTTTCTATTGCCTCCCAAAAGTACATAAAGGGACAACACCCCTAAAGGGTAGGCCCATTGTATCCGGCGTAAACTCGATCTGCCAAAATGTGGGTGTTTACATTGATACCATCCTTCGTCCATTCGTGTACTCTTTGCCGTCCTACCTCAGGGACACAGCTGATCTCCTACGACATATTGAGGGTCTGATCACTGAGCCCAACACACTTCTCTGTAGCATCGATGTTGAGGCTCTGTACTCCTCCATCCCCCATACAAAGGGGCTAGATGCGGTGAGCTTTTTTCTCTCCACCAGGGGTACTCAGTACCAAGCACATAATAGACTGATTCTTGATCTCCTCACATTCACCCTCAACAGTAACTCCTTTCTCTTCGATGGCCAAATCTACCACCAGCTCAGGGGTACAGCTATGGGGAGCCCTTGTGCTCCCTCATACGCTAATTTACTCCTGGGCTGGTGGGAGGCCACATTGGTCTTTGGTGACACCCCACCGGTAGGGATCGAACAGGTCTATCTATTTTTACGATATATCGACGACATATTCGTCCTGTGGAAAGGTGAGGCATCTGACTTTGAATGCTTTGTAGAGTCCCTTAATCATAATCACATTGGGCTCCGCTTCACCTCAGAGAGTCATACCAGTACCCTCCCTTTCCTGGATGTACTTATTACACGGTCCCAGGACGGTATGTTACACTCTTCTATATATCGGAAACCTACCTCAACTAACTCACTACTTAGATGGGAGAGTCACCACCCGTACCCACTCCGTAGAGGTATCCCCAAGGGTCAATACCTGCGAGTCCGCAGAAATTGCAGCTCCCCTAATGACTTTCAGATACAAGCACGGGATCTGCGGACCCGTTTCCATGAAAGAGGTTACCCAGACGAGGTCCTGAGAGAAGCTTATCAAAGCAGCCTCAGGGCCAATCGCACTGACCTCCTACAAGGTCCTTTGAAACAAACCAATAGGGAAGCGGACACCAAACTCCGCATGGTTGCCACCTTCGATAATGGCTCAAGGGAGGCTCGAGCCATCTTGGAGAAACATTGGCCCATTTTGCTGATGGACCAAGACTTGAGGACCCTTGTGGGACCGACACCTTCCATCACATTTCGCAAGACACGCTCCATTAAGGACAGGGTGGTCAAGAGCCATTTTGTTCCTCCCAAGCCCCAAGGGACTTGGCTGGATAGACGCCCGTTGGGGAGTTTCAAATGTGGAGGTTGTGTCGCTTGCCCATATATCCAAACCGGTAAAACATTTACCAGCAATGTCACAGGTAAAACCTTTAAAATCCGGGACTTTATCAACTGCAAGTGTTCCGGGGTCATCTACAAGGTTACCTGTGACTGTGGTTTGGAGTATGTGGGTAAAACATTTAGGGAGTTCAGAAGAAGAGTAGGGGAACATCTGGGTGACATCCAACATGGACGCGACAAACCATTATCTAACCATGTTACATTGCACCACAATGGGGATGCCTCTGTGGTACGATTCATGGGTATTGAACATGTACCTCCACCTCTCAGAGGGGGTAATTGGGATAAGATTATCCTTCAGAAGGAGGCTAGGTGGATATTTACTCTGAATACCGTGTACCCCAGGGGCCTAAATGAGCAATTGTCATTTACGCCGTTCCTCTAAGTGTATTTGACCTGGACGGAGGGGTCATTACATGTCGTACTATATACATTCACTCCATCTAATGCCCGGATGGGTCACTACATGTCGTACTATATACATTCACTCCACCTAATGCCCCCATTGGATGTCTATTAGGTATGTGTTACATAGGTCTTATATCCCAATATCTCTTTACCTTTGCACTCGCAATCTTGTCTAGATTCTGAGTATCGTACGTTTTCTATTTTCGTGCCGGGAATCGGTACCTTTTTTCCTTTTCCCTGTGTCCGTCGGTCCCTCACGATTGAATCACCACAGCATAAGTGGTAATCACGCCTATAGGAGATGGGCGTCACATGTTGCTCTGGCAACGAATTACGATAACCCGCCCCCCCTCCTCATCCTGCGCACGCGCACTGTGTCCTTCCCAAGTTCGGCGCTGTCCTCTTCACGGTCCGAGGTTTCAGCAGTTTGGTTCTCGTTGCGGTCCGCCTCAACCAGTTGCTGGGGCGCCCCGCACACAGACCAATACGATCCTTGGGACAAGGTAGTCGCGTCCAATCATGGCGCAGCTGGGCGGGGCCATGGGGTTTAAATAGGCGGAAGTTATCTCCGTCTGGCGCGCTCACTATGCCAGCCTGCATATAGGAGGTCACCTGGTCCACCACTGTGACCGGTGACCCGCAGTTAAGTTTTTAGGACATTTGCTGACTGCATTGTCCACTGTTTACCTACAAGCCCTTAGTGCAAGCAAACCTGTACTGTGTCCGGTGTTTTTACAGTCGGACTGTCATCCAGCACTAAGTTATCTTAAGTCCCTCTGAGGAGTATTACGAAACGCGTCAGGGACCTTTTTTGGCGCTCGTAGGGGGCATGTCCCGGTACCTGTAGGGTTAGCTGTGGACTGCCCTTGTCAGGGCGGGAGTTCTGTGGGTCCACTAGGGTGAGTTCCCTTTCCCCCCCTCTGAGGTACCCCCACCTCCGGCCCGTTGATGCAATTGACGTCCGAATCACGGTAAGACTACTGTTTCCCTTACAAATGTCTTTACTGGACGATGCACCTATTTCACAATTTGGAGGTCTTTTCTTCTGCGTATAGTGTCCCATTTTGATTACTGGGTAGGTGACACTTTATAATGTTGTATTTTATATAATTATTATTAAAAGTTACATTTTAATGGTTACACACTCACTTTCCTCCTGAGCTTAATATTTTTGAATAATCATCTGTGAGTATATCTGGCTTATTTCTTACATATTAGAGATGTCAAATCCAATAATCTGGCAGCATGTGGTAAGATGTTAGCCCTGTTATAAACACAGAATTTGTGGACTGTCTTCTCTAAAAATGTGAATATCTCACATCTATGGAACCTTTCTAGTAGAATATGTTATTACAAAGAACAAATCTGTGACAAACATAAGGTATATGAACAAAAATAAATTGGCGTAATGAAGATTTAGATTATTGAGTATTGTTCCCACAACTGAAATGAAATTGTACACATAAAGGAAGAGAAAAGCAGGTGTGTAGGGAACTAAAGAAATAATCTTTATTGAGTATAATGGCAAAGGTTAAAATCAATTAAAAACCCATATTGGATGAACATCAAAAACATCCCTAATGACAGATGGGAGTGGCAAACACTATACCACATACAGTGCAACAAATATGGACAAAGTAAAGATTGACTGGGGTAGCAACAGAGTAAGAAAGCAATGAAGTGGTAAACATTAGTGACAGAAGTATAGAAAGGTAAGGATTCAGTGCAGCCCAGACAATAAATACAAGCAGTAATAATTATGTAAGATTACATTACCAAAAGAATATTCCTGGCAAGGTATATAAGGTATATAAGAAAATATGGCACCTAAAATACATAGAGGTGAAGTGAGCCAATAGCAAAGGTTAAAGGGGTATTCCCACGAAGACTAAAATGAGTTTCTAAAATGTACTCAGGATAACAAAACAACACAATCTCTAATTCACTGTTATTAACAAAAATACAGCATTTCACAGATATAAGTCTAGCCCGTCTCTATCAGTCCTGGTGTACACAATTTGTTTCCCCTAGACACGAACCTGTAACTTCTGACTTAGGGTCGGGAAAGCCATCTTGAGTTTCTGTGTGACGCCTTGCTGCTACGATTTCTGTCTCTCTGCTCCCTGCACTCTTGCCCGCCCCCTGAAGTCCAGGATGGAGCTCACAGACACTCACTCACTTCCTGCCTGCAAACAACACATCCTGAGGAAAGAGAAGCTGCAAGCTACGGGCAGATAAGTTATCCAGGGGAAAGGAGAGGCAAGCACATATTTGTGCCAGCAGATATGTAGCAGAGCTGGCAGTGTGTAATAGACATCTCATGCATCTCATCATCTCTGATCTGTCTCATCTCTCTCTGTATGTGTCAGATACTAGTGCAATGTTCAGAAGCTAAGGGAATGTGTATATAAACCCTACATTCTGATAATCTAACCACACTGTCAGCTCTCTCTTGGTAGATTGCAGGGGGAATATTAAGTTTAAAACGTGAGTTTTAATAGACTCCCCCTATTGTTACTGTATCAGAGCAGTAGCCTCTCTCAAAGAATTTTATGGTTACTTTTATTCTAGTAAAATGTATCCATTGGTGAACTGAGATGGACTTAACATGACATTAGTCTTGATGGAGATCTGATCTATGGGCTATACCATTCTATTTTTACATAAGGGTCTACAAAATTTATATGAGAAAGGTATATAAGCATAATTTTAAATACATAAATGCTAGACAATTGAAAAAATAGAAAAAAAATAATTAAAACAAATAAAAACAAAATCCCTTTACCATTCTTTAAGGTAGACTCTCATTGGCGTTTTTTTCACATTAGTGATTTTTCCCAGATCCCATGAAGCCACCCAATTTACTTGGGAACGGCAGACATTTTTGTGCATGTTACATATGTGCTCTTCCTTTTTTCCATACAGGTAATATAACCAAATAACACTTTCACTTTTAACCACCATATTAAACCAATATGGTACTTTTCCACATTGTATTGTGTAGCACAAAACCGTTTCAGCATCCTAAGGCAATCCTAAAGATGCATCCTCTGTTATCGTACCACTTGGATGGACATGTTTAGATATTTGTTAAGAGAAGAACAGTTTTTCTAAACAATTTATATGCACATTATTCTTTGACACAATATATATGGATATATACCTTTGTCAGATATTTTGTTATTCTCACAATATTTCAATGGACTGAGTTAAGTTATTTTGAGCTACTCTACTTTATGAATGGATGCAAACAGGGAGGAAATCCATAAACAGTTTCTACCACGTACGTAAGACTGTAAGACTTGTAAGCCCTTGTAAGGGCTGGATCAACTGCTTCTTTACTACTGTACATACCACCTTTGGTTGTTTTCTAAATCTATTTTACAATGCTTCATTGAAATAAGGCCATTTCTAGCAAAGTTAAAAATAGGAATATTTAAAGATCACTATTATAATTATTTAAATGAGCTTGTATAACCAAGCATGTGGTCAAGCAAACCTGGCAGAATAGTCTTATTTGTAATCCAAAATAGAAATTATTCCATTTATTTCCAAAAAAATACATTTTATTGATATTATCTTTTGATTATAAAAAAAGAAGCTGTGTGTAAGTATGTACATTACTAGTGCCACTCTTCCCATGTGTGCTTCTAATTGCTGTAATCCATATTTAATAATAGCCATTTTACCTGCAGCTAAGCAACCATTAGTCTTATTCAATATTGTATATACGTCATTTGAACATTTCACTTTCATTTGTGGCTCAGTCTTTTTTTGAAGCACTGAATAATAACATACAGATGCTATTATATAAACAATAAACTACCCACCATCCTCATACAAGGATTATATCAGTATGACTAGTGTGTTCAATAAAACTGTTTTATTGGGAATGTATTTTACTATGGCAGTTTGGGTGAACATGACATAAATCTACAGTAGGGTTCAGTCATAAAGGAAGAACCCAAATCAAAATGCACTCAATGCAACCCTGGTGACATGGTGAAATGAATGAAAGTTACAGTTTATTCAAATAACAGACAAGATATGTAGACTTCCTAATGGGAACATGAATCCAGTGAGAGCCACAACTGACTGAAGGAAACTAATTTTCAGTATAGGCATGTTCTTGTCCAATATGTGATTGACGTGTCATAAAGAGAGGGTACAATAAAGAGCTACAAAAATGATGGAGGGTCTCAGTTATGAGGAATAATTAAAATTAGGTATATTTAGTCTTGAAAAGAGACAACTAAGAGCGGACATGATTACTTTATATAAATATATGAACTTAGATACAAATAATGGATGGAAAGTTGTTGCAGGTTAAAGGGGTATTCCCACAAAAACAAGATTCTTAAAAGGGATTACCCATGAAAGAAAATTCTCAAATTTAGATCCCTAGTGATGTTCAAACAATAAAGATCATTTTAACCCATTAATTTACAATTTTACTCGGTTTTATTGCTGTTTTAGCTCCTATCACTCAGTGATGGTCAGTGTGGGAGGGGAGTCTCTAAGCAGACACATTATGATTCCTAAGAGATGCTGTGTGCTGACAATGTGCTTACATTATCAGGGTACAGGGTTTATCTACACTTTCATTTCACTAGCTTCTGAACAGTTTACTAGTACCTGATACATAGAAGAAGAGAGATGTGACAGATGATGAGATCTATGAGATGCATATTACACATGACATTCTTAGCTCTACTATCACAACCATAACATAAACAGCTCTAAATGCATCCCCCCCATGGATAAAGACCTTATTAGTCTGTAGCTTGTACTCTCCTCACGATGTGTTATTTGCCGGCAGAAAGTGTTTGTGTGAGCTCATCCTGGAATGCAGGACCTTTCCTTCATGGACAAACCCCTTTAAATCAAATCAAAAGACAAGGGGGGCATTGTAAATCTGTGGAAAAGCCTGGTGAGGAGCTAGTCACAGCAGAGACAGCAGAGAGCTACAAGATGGGTCTAGATTAGAGATGGGTGAATCGATTCTAACGTAGTGGAATCCATTTAGAATTTCAGGAAAACATCGGTTCTGCATGAATCCTAAGTTTACAGTGTTTCGTGGAAACAATTTTTCCCCCCTTTATTAGCAAAATGGCCGCGACCACAACGTGTTACATGGGGGAGAAAACTCTGGGAAGAAGAAAGGAACACCCTCGATCACATGTGCAGACATGTAGACCAATCAGCGACCAGCAGGCTTATGTGATGTCGCAGCCCTATAAAAACAGACGGCCATATGCAATCCTGTCATTTCACACTGCATGTGCTGTCTCTAGCACTACCCTAAGGAGAACCCGCGTGTCCATCCGTAATGTGGAAAGACTGACCTTTGTCAAGATGAATCAGGCGTGGATCGCCAGGATTTCAACACACCAATGCCTTATCCATCAGATTAGATCAGCCATGACGCCACCTCCAAACGTTTAGAAATGAGTCTTTATTCTAACTACCTACCTCAGCCACTATTCTGATGCTGCCACCCACCTGATGCCACACATCTGCTGCCAGTTGCTCCATCTGCCTCCCACCATCTTACCAGGGACTAAAATTTTCACCCACGTCCACACTCTGTCATTGTGCCACTTCCTGACCTCCTGCTGCTGCTGATGGTGCCAGCACCTCCACACTCTGTCATTGTGCCACACTGTGGCCTACCATGTTGTTGCCACCACAAGAATTTGTCATTGTGCCACTCTCTGGCCTAATGTTGCTGCTACTGCTGCTACCCACCTACACACACTGTGATTGTGCCACTCTCTGACTTTGTGTTGCTGCTGCTGCCTCCACCTTCCACTCTGTGGCCTACAGTGTTGCTGCCACCTCCATAATTTTTCATTGTGCCACTCTGCGGCCTACTCATGCTGCTGCCAACTTACTGCTGTCTCCATGGAACACCCTGTGATTTCCATAATGCTGTTTTCACCCTCCACCACTCTATGATGTTGCCACTATGTTTGGGTTTTTTTCCTTCATTTTATCTGTCAGAAGGAATAAAAAGCTTCAGGATTGATAGCCAAAAGCAGGAGTGGATAAAAAACACAGAGGACATGCAAATATTCCATTTACTGGTCATCTCTGTTTTGGATCAACTCCTGTTTGTTTTTGGCTTTAGCAATGTTGATGGATTATTGACCGATTGAAAGCGGGAGGGCAAAATGATCAGTGACGTCAATGCAAAATTACTGCCGACACCCTCTCCACTCTTTTGTGGGGTTTCTACATGTATCATTGTTTAACACAACAGATTCTGTCGTAATCTATGTAATCACCTGATGTCAGAGTAAAATGAGTGCACTCTTTGATGTTGGCCCTCAGCTCAGTCCTTTGGAGCTGGCACTGATGTTACCTTGTCAGGCTGCGCTACCGCTTCACTTGTTTGGTCAAGTTGGCCCCTGTAGGTGCCCAAGCGATTCTAAGAGCTGCAGCTGTCATGTGCGTGTCATACTAAAACACAGCATTGTTTGAAGACCAACCCATGCTCCTTATGCATATTTAAGCATGGTACAACGTTCTACAACACCCTACAGGCTCTCTGCAGCCATGAAATACATGTTTTTTAAAACGATTCGCCATGATTCAATTCGGATCGAATCAAATTTTGTCAGAAAATGCAGAGAATTCGGCAAATCAGATTTTTGGAAAATTCGCCCATCTGTAGTCTAATTGCCTTCCCGTCCTTGATTGAACTTGATGGACATGTGTCTTTTTTCAACTGAATAAACTATGTATAAGGGTCTAGTTTGGGACAATCCCTCTAATCTTTTACCATTTAATAGTAATGTGGCCTTATCTCAACGAGGGACCCAGAGGTTTAACAATTTAGCCCTGATTTTCATGGAAGGGAATCATCCAAAGTGGGATCCATTTTTTCATGGAAGCTTCATTAGGTGAAATATGTCTCTGAAAACAGAGAATATTTAAAATTTTGACAATACAATGATTTTTTAGACCTAAAATTTACATGTTCATGGAGGAAAGATGAGAAAAGATTTGTTTTGCAGTTTCTTATTAGTAGGGCAATACACATGTGAATGTAAACTACTTTATTTGCCCACAACAAGACTTAGAACAAAAGGAGGGCCCTTTTTTTTTAAGGGGAGATTTTGATTACGTGGTTTTCAGGTGCCTTTACGCAAGTCCACCATATGGGTTCAGTAAAGATTTATTCTATTGTATGAGTTGTTTACAGATGCGACGGCACCCATCTTGTGTTTTATGTGGCGATTTTCACTTTTTTGGGGAGTTTTATATTATGGGGCATACTATACTATATATATTTTTTTTGTTCCCCTCTTGGACTTGTTCGAGTGCAACAGACACCTACACTGCTTGGACCTGTCCCTCTTAGGATCCAGCAAGTGGTCAGTCTCGGCAGCCATCATTCATTGGACCCCAGGGTTGCCATGGAGACAATCAATACTCCCATACCCGGTGAGAGGTCCAAAGGAAAGGTGAGCCCTTTAGACGCCGTGGTCATGTTTGACAACGGCACCTAAAAGGTTAAAGGTTAAATTGTAACTATTGTAATCACTGCTATTACCCGGTTGTCACATACATGGATCACTTGGGTTTTACTTCTGAGCCTGTGGAATCTCCATGTCGTTGGAGAACGTCATAGTACTCACTAATGTCATGGTTCATTAAAGGGCAAATTTGAAAATAAATATGTAAAAATTGCAAAAATATGTAAAATGTTATGTCCCTAAACGGCCGGTCTTTGCTGCTTTTTCTCCAGTTTGCAACTCACAAATATTTGAATAAAAAGTGATGAAAAGGTCATATAGGTCCACAAATGGTATGAAAATAGCACCTAATCCCGCAAGAAATTACACCTTAACCAGCTTCAGACACCAAAGTATGCCATCAAAATTATCGGCAAAAAAATTAAAAAGGTATTTGGAAGGAGGACTTGGAAAGTGAAAGTCGTGTTACACTGGAATGTGTACTGACAATGGGGATAAATTATATATAGAAGTTGAAGAATGTCTGTAAATCTGATTTCAGCTCATAACAAGCATGTTCTTTGTGGGGATTTTTTCATCTTGTACTAAGTAATTGGATAATGGCTACGTGCATGTTTAGTGTTACCAATTTTTGTCCCAGCCATCTCTAAACATTGGATGGATTTATGTGAATGTTTTCTTCCTATAACTCCCTAAAGCATATTTTTTGTCATAGCATCTTGTCAAATAATTTGCTTGGCTGAAATATGATATTTACAATAAATTATTTGGTAGTAGAAACATTCCTAGCCGGATGCAGAGCTTCATATAAAATTCTGTAGAAATCTAGCAAGCGTTCAGTACTAGAGCTTTACTTTCAGTGTAAGTGGCATTGAAAGTATTTAAAAATTTACAATAAAATTATTCTATATTGTTTCTTTTGCTTTACTGCGAGACTAAGCCATTATTATCTTACTGAGCTTATTCAGTTCTGATGGTTCTAAAGTACCAAGGACTACAGAACCAGGATGTACAATGTATAATCACAGTTTCCTATAACAGTGTAGAAACTACACCTATATCAGTTGATATATGACCAGTTCCAAATATTCTTCCTGAGATGCCTTTTATTGAAAAATTTTAAATAATCATTCGTAAGCACCTCACCTACCATCTCTTTGATATAGATGGGGCATGACTAGGTTAATCTTAGGGTGAATTCACACAACTGTATGGGGGACGTATGTACTGCAGCAAGCTTGAGATAGCAATGGCCGGACAGACGGTTTGGCACCGTACCGCTCTGTCAGGATCAGTGGTACTGGACCCTCTGTGGACGATGACATAAGCCAACATTTGGGACTGGAGTCTAAGTGGTACCCGGTTTTGACCAGAGCCCGTCGCAAAGCCGGTTTGACTTGTTGCGGCGTGGTACCACCAGGTTGTTCCAGGGGGAATGCTGGGCCGCCTTTTATTTCGTGAGGATGGCCAGCACCAACCAGTGGTGCACTGGCCCTATTAATCCTCAAGCGCCGGCGTGCGCGCCTTAGGAGGTTGAGAGGCGCTCCCCGGGTTGCTGAAGCCGGAGCAGGAATGAGGACAGGTAAGTGGCGAAAGAAAAGTGCTGGTGGGAAGCAAAGGGCACGGGTGAGCCTGCGACCCATGATATAGGTCGCGGGAGCACCCGTGACACTCTCCATACACGGGGAATAGATAGGACATTTGGCCATGCATCTCTATGGAGAGGGGAGTGGTCACCATTGTGTAAATTTGGCCATAGAGGATGGATGCACTATTTTACACACCGTGCAGTTATCCTAGGTAAGATCACCCATCAAATTACCTTTTACAAATATTTGAATGGACAGTACATAGCTCGATATCATGATTGTTTAACACCTAGGTCTGTAATTATGACAAGAGGACATACCTTACACCTAGAGGAAAGAAAGTTCACTATTACCACAGACATGGGTTTCATACTGTGAACGCACAATGACTAAGGGACTCACTACTACAGGATGTTTTGATGGTCATTTCATTGACCACAATCAATAGAGACCTTCTACCTTTCATTTAAAGGGCACCTACCACCACAAATCTACCTATAAAGGTAGATTGGGTGGTAGGTGGATCAATGGGACGTGAGGATAGCCCTTTTAAGGGCTAATCCTCACGTCCCTGCACTTTTTTGATAACTTTTATTAGATATTTATTCAAATTTACTTATGCGGCTACTGGGGCGTGGAGTAGCCGCATATGAGATTACACGAGGCGGCTACTCCACGCCCCGGTAGCCACTTTACCCCTCCTACTCACCCATCTTCGGCGCGCAGCTCCGCGTAGCTGCGCGCCCTCGTCCGGCGATCCTGCCGCGCCTGTTTCGGAGCAGTGACCGCGCAGGCGCGGGCCTGCTCTTTTGCGCATGCGCAGACGGCAGGATCGCCGGACGAGGGCGCGCAGCTACGCGGATCAACAGGGATATACCCAGTACATGCTGGAGATTTGGACGGAACACACTGGGAACAAGACGCATATATGGTGGTCATGACCAGTAATAACTGATTTCTGGGACACGGTGTTGGAGGCAACAGGGAAAATATGCTCTAAGATGAGTCCTAGGTCACACACGGTATCCTACCGCTTCTAGGTCTAAACGACACACTAAAGACTAAATTCATCAAACAAAAGCAAAGTGGTGTGTCACTGTTAATTGTACAAAACATCCAAACACAGACAATACCATAAAAACATTGAAAATGACCAAAGTCCATACAATGCATACCATGTTTATTAGTACTATGATAGGTACAACCAATAGACCCTCCTGATGGGTAAACGTAAGCCAGACCAACCCAAAATGTAAACAGTAAGGTGCAGTGCATATGTCCAGCTACCATAGAAATACTGAAATGTAAACTGATGCCTAGCAATTGGTCCCAAAATAGGTCAAAAGATGGGGGAAAGATGCGGCAATCCCCATATGAACATACAGATTATTTGGCATTAACCTGGCAGCATGGTGTACAGCATCAAACAACCGGGTGGTACAATGATCAGAGTGGAGGGCTCCCCACCATTACGCCTCTCCACTAGAGACTTCCTCCAGGGGTACAGTTTTTATTGTATTGTCTGTTGTGGATCGTGTTTTCTAATAAAATCTATGTTTTTGTCAAATTTAACAGTGACACCACTTTGCTTTGTTTGATTACATACACAAAATATGAGCAGGATCTATTCCTGCCCAGATTTGCAGTGTGGTGTGCTCCTATGGAGATGCGGCTCACTTCCATCTGGCAGAAGGAGCCACAAACTTTCCAGTTTGCGTCCCCGTATGTGCACACGATCGTTTTGCATGAGGCCTTGAGAGGAAGTTTTATCACCTCCTCATCCCACTATTTACTCCTTTAACAGGTTTTGTTCAACGTTACTGGCTCAGATGGATTACCCCAGATTACCCTAGACTCATGAGAGAATATTCGAACCCTACCTCCAAAGCATATATTCATCCTCATAGACTGTAAACTCTTGCTAACTAGGACCTCACTCCTATTGCCCGCATATGATTATGTATTTTTACTCTGTATATGTTTATTTGCATTTTGTGTAATGATTTGTAAAGCTGCTATGGAATATGATGCTCTATATAATAGAGATATTATTTTTTATCTTGCCCCAACAGTTTCCCCACAATGCAATCATGAACCCCGTTCAGCAAGTTAGGCCCTCTCCTGTGTGTGCTTCATGAAAACCCCTATATAAAAAGTAAATACGAAACTAAATGACCAAATAAAAATCTTATGTTTTTGATTATAGTTTGTCCAAACTTGGCCTTTCTGGTTAACACATGAAAACAACCTTTAATGTTTACTCCTGTCCACACAATATACTATACAGTACACATGTTGTTGTTTTATTACTATTAGAGATGGAATGTGAAGATGAACAGAGCCTTTACAACTATTATTATAGTTATTGCTGAAGTTACAAGATAGGATATCTTCCTGGCAAATCTCATATTGAGCTACTGCCATTGGATATGCTCTCATCACTTGGTGTTCCCGAATGTGGGTACATACCGACTCCTTTTGGAAACAATATAAATTCTTATGTTTATATAGAGCACTAGATCACGCAGTGCTACAACAGAGCTTGCCAAATCATTCCCTGTTCCCAATAGGGCTCCACAATCTATCAACCCTACCAGTAGTTTTTTGGAGTGTGGAGGAAACTGAGGACCCAGAGAAACCCACGCAACACTGATAGAACATACAAACTCTTGCAAGCTGCAAGTGTTAACCACTAAGCCACCCAAACACCTATATCTTATATTACAAGCTTCATTCTTTGGAGTGTACGGATTTCTAAGCTAGATTTCAGAGCCACTTCCGGCGAAGAATGGCTTGGGTCATTAGCAATTAGGAGACCCCTACATAAGCAACTTATGTCAGCTTCCTATGATCTATCCTGAAGATGGAGAAGCCTCACTTTATTCATCACTGGAGAAGAAGCTGCAGACTAGTCGTTCATGGATGAGGAAGTGGGGGTGCTTCTGGAGACTCCAATGGATTTACTAAGATGTATTTGTTATAAGAAATCATACACAATTTCTCAATGTGGTTTAAAACACCTTCATGGTTGGCATGTGATCAACAGGATATACCCAGTAATGCTGGAGATTTGGACGAACACACTGGGCAAGACGCATATATGGGGTCATTGACCATTAATAACTGATTTTCCTGGGACCCGTTTTTTCTTGG
This sequence comes from Engystomops pustulosus, assembly GCA_019512145.1. NCBI lineage: Eukaryota > Metazoa > Chordata > Amphibia > Anura > Leptodactylidae > Engystomops > Engystomops pustulosus. Next base: position 91,628,499 of record CM033642.1, on the reverse strand, counting down.
GTTCGATGTGTTGGAGGCACGCAACAGGGAAAATATGCTCTAAGATGAGTCCTAGGTCACCAAGACAATACTTTTAGGTATAACTGAATAACACTCAGCCTAAACTCCCTGCATACTCATTTGCTGACAACAATTTAAGTAATTATCCTCTGCCTCTGCCTCAATGGCTCAATGGACCGAGAAGGTTAATGAACTATCTAGGTTTAAAGAACTCACTGGGCAGCAGGTTCTTGTGCTAAATTTCTAAGTGGCTATAAGATGAGTCTTCTCTTAACTCATTTCGAAAGTCCCTTCCTCTCCCCCACCCTTCCACTTTCCCCCCACCATACTACACCCCACCTTTTCTTACATTTCCCTACATTTTCCTTCCTTGACGACAACCCTCCTTCTTTGAGTTGGTTTGGAATCTTCGTCTGATGGGCCATCTTTCCCACTTGGATGTAATGATTGTATATGTTTTTGGTAAGAAGTAGACCCTGTTATTTCTATGTTATTACTATGTTATTTAAAGAGGAGGGCGTCAGAACAACCAGGCCGCTGCGCTGCGTGCGCGAGGGCCGGACACGTAGCCATGGGGCAGGGGGGCTGGGCGCGCCGTTAGTGAGGAGAAGGGACCTGAGGGGGTAATAGGGTCCGTAGGCTCAATTCAGCAACATGGAGACAATCCAGATGACTGTCTAATAAGCGGCGCTTTTAGCTAGGAATGCACTTGACAAACACGACTTAAGATTGCAGTTGGGGAGAGGTTATATTTAAAATCTGCAGGTGCGCCATTATGTATTGCCTACAGAAGACGTGTCATTAATCAGGATATGGGTCTAAACCAACCTACCAATATCCTGAAGAGGGGGCGTGATTATGCTGGATTTGCTCATTGCTGTTCTCTTGGATATTTTCCACAGTTGTGTCCCATTTAATTGGGATGAAAATGTAAAAAAGGCCTGTTTGGATTCTTCTTCCGGATGTTGGGTTCATGGGGGGTGTGGTGTGAAAATATTGTAATCTGGTTTGTGGTAGCCACTGGCAAACAGAAGGAATATAATCAAGAAAACAGTTGGACTGGACAAAAGCAATTTACTACTCACAGCAGTAGAACACACAGAATAATGACCGATAGAACTCATAAGGAGGGTTCAACTTCCAAGTACGATTGTATGCCTCATTGCTTATAACATTATAATATGTTTATTATTGGGCATTATATTTATAGTATATACTACAAGTATGGTCAATGAATTATTAGATGTGTGCCATGATTTTTATCATTTAACTCTAACAATCTCCCTGGACCAAATATTTTTGTGTTTTTTGTGATTTCCTTTTTTACTACCACTCGCGGCAAACCAAGAGATTCAAAAAAAAATCCAAAACATTAAATTATTCGCATGTACAGAGCTGTTTGGGTGTGCGGGGGGGTCGTGTGTGTCTCTAAATGTCCTAACAAATAATGATGGAATGTAATGGATGGGTTATGCACAAGTTTACATGGGGAGTAAAGGAAATAAAAAATTCCAATACAGTTAAACACGTGTGAGAGAGAAACCAACAAATGTGTGCCTTTTCTGTGTGGTCTTGGTGTCAATGCATAAAGTTTCTGCATAGGCGCCCCCCCAGTGACATGTCGGTCCTTTATCATTTGGGTTGTAAAATCATAAAAAGGTGGTGAGTACAATTTGTATGAGGTTATTGATACCATGGTAAAAAAAAATTAAACCTTCTGTGACAAGGAGGACCAATGATTCGTTTGATGTCGCAATCTTTTCTAATTTAAAATACCTATTGTGGACATTCTGTCGTTAAAAGCGACCGGGATTTGAGATAAGTAACTCTTGGTGGAAAGAGGGAAAAGGACGAGACGGACGTTAATTATGTGCTGGTGCTGCCATTGTTTCGGGAACGTAGCACAAAACATTTCAGGATCACAAATTTTTTGAGTCAAAGGGGGGGGGGTTTTATAAGTGGAAAAAATGCACAAAGGAGGCTTTTTGACATGTTGGGCGCTAGGTCTGAGACGCACAGGTCTGTCCTGTCACCTGGGACCGTAGGAAGAATAGAAAATACGATTTTTTGTGGATCAGAATATGTGAGTGCTGCCCATTTTACTTCTATTTTACATTTTGTTGCAACACGCGCAAAGTTCCTCACACCAAGAAATAACCTTTATGATTTTCATAAATCGGCACTTGGATGCTGCGATACCCAACAATGTTTAATGATTTTAGAAACTGTTATTTGGTTTTTAGATAATTATGGGTAAATGGTATAGATTTAAAAAATATATATATGGTTTCAGACCCATGGTACTGGAAAATTTAGAAGCACTCCGCTGGGATAACGCATTAATATCTATCGTATTAAAAAAAATACCATACCATAGTGGGTGGGTCATCATATCATGATGTTGGTCCCATGTCACTAAGTGACAATCTGTGTATAGAAGAACTTAAAAAACTTGCAAAAAATTGGTTGCTTGGATTTGTAGAATCTGTAATTAAATACAACGTTGTAAAAACGTCAATATTCACTGGTGTAAGAACGACCCTTGACAACCTACTATATCTGATATCGGAAGATCCTTAAAATGTACTCAATTGTAACACAAGACATTGATTATTTCAATTTTATTACAGTGAAAAAAGCATTGATTTTTTCATAAACTGAAATAAATCGTAGAGGGCCGTAGTATAAATTATGCAACACGATTTGTGGAAACCATAAATTATAAAATTATTATTATTATATTGTTATCAAAAAAATAGTCTGATTTATATGAAAATTATACGTTGAAACTTTACCTCATAGTTGAGGCAGTAACCATGCACATGTACGGGGTTTAGAGAACAAAAGACCATCGGCGATTGTAGACATGATACAGTACATAGTAATAAAAGAATCCCGGTTGAGTGGAAGGCATCCTGTGGAATAATGTTGAGTAATAGTATGTATGATCACTTGTCCATATGACTTATCTACAAGGCTGTGCCCGGGGTAATTATTAGCTATTCTTGGTTTGTGACTTAAGATTCAATTTTGTATGATAAGATTGAAACTGTATAGGTTTTTTTAATAGTAGGCAAAGAGGTCGCAGACAACAAACGATTTTTTTTGGCCGTGACATTGTAATGCTTAAAAATTTTGCTGTTAATGTGGCCGGAAGGATGATCAAATCAAGCTTTCGGAGTTTCAGACATCTAACGGCTGATCATGTGCAGTCTGGGGACTGATGAGTAACACGCGATCTAAGATGGCTTCACCAGAGGGTCAGCAGGGGTGGGCAGAGGGAAAACCCATCGTTAAACTAGGGGTCGTCTGTAAGTCGGGGGGGGGTGTCCTTACGTTTAGGCCGTCCTTAAGTCTATATATATAAATATTATAGGGATTGTGTATGTATATAACAATAATTATAGTACAGGTGTGCACATGTGTTTGTTTTTGGTACAAGTGTTAAAAATGCAGGTTTCAGCTAATCAACTTATTGATGGCTTGCCTGTCAGCATTAAACATTGTAACTAAGATCCCCTCTGCGTGTCAACCTGTACTAACACTAGGGGATGCACTGTAGATTGCAGTCAGAACCCCTTATCTTGCTTTTCAGTTAATAAAATGATGTGAATTTGCCTTTGTGTAACCGACTGTAAACAGTAGAGCAACTGGACTGACACTCAATCACAAATGTGCATGAATAATAATGAGCAACCCGGTGTGTCAGTACTTAACCAAAAAAAAAAAACTATGCAGATTGCTAAACATAAAACGAAGGGTCTTACCGGTGTAAATTTATAATTCGGAACAATGTGGTATTTGTTTCCAACATCTTTGTATCATAGTATTGCGATTTGAGCAAATTAAATCTCCGCACAGCATCATGGCATCTGTGCAATGTAAAAGGGTCTAGTTACATTGACTTTGAGGGTATAGTAAAAAGCTGACGCGGATGAAAAAAGAAAAAAAACCTCTTCATGTAACCGGGGCTGAACCATAGAACAAAATGCAAGAATGGAGATGCCAAAAAAAAAAACCTGGTGAATAGAAACATATAGTAATCCAATTCATATATAAACAAACAATAATTATGACACTGGAATGGATACGGAAAGAGGAGAGAATATGTGCTTTTTGAGGCTGCGCTGCTCCATTGAGACCAGTCACCTTCTTGGGAAGAACAAAATGTCTAGTGACAAACCAAGTGGGGCATTCAGTTGTGAACATTGGACATTCACATGCGGCACATCACAAAGTGGCACGTTCTCAAAAAGTGTATACATCTATTTATGCTGTCCTGTATTACGCTTGTTACACAAACAACGCTCCAGAACACTTCCAATTTGATTTGTGGCCCACTTTTTCATGATAAAGGCGAAGTGTAACTTTTATATGTGACTGAATCTTTTATTATCCAATACAGACCTAGCGCTAATGGACTCACATGTTGTTATTGACCTAATGTATCCGCATCACTCTTTAAGACTCCTATATGGTCAGCAATGCCTGCTTGTAACTACAGGACCTGGCAGCATCCGTTGCGCATTACAATAACATCAGATCCCCACTTCTGCCCTGTATTATAAACAATCGGTTCTTCATGTAGTAACACAATACGGTATAGCCTAATTACTTCTCAGGTAAACCCATAAATCCCTTATTAGTATCATCTTTATATCTATCTGTATACAGTATTGTCACTATTGCAGAATTTCATTGAATGTCAAGGTGTTTCCCCTACCAGCGAGGTTACTTCCCACGGGCTGCATGCCTTCACTCAAGGTATCCCGAGTATATAGGAACATCTGCTGCAAAAAAACCCTGACACTAACCAGCCTGTAAAAAGCCAATGGATAGATGAGTTCTGCTACCCCCACTGGTGCCACTCTTCCTCACATAATAATGACGTAAAAATGAGGATCAGATTGGAGGCAAAGTCTAGGGGAATAAGTTCCATCACTTCCTGCCACTGAGGGCTTGGTACAGTCCATACATTTTTGCAGATGAAGGGGGTCCTGGTGCATTGCAGTCTTGATATCTTGTGCCTTCATTGGTCTCTTTTCCCGTACAGTGGGTCATTGCTCTTATTCAAGTTACATGTTGAATATTACTTGGGTGTAAGATTAATTAGCCTCCTGCGGTGCAGCCGGGACTCCCGGCCTCCAGACTGCAACACATTCATACTGGCAAGCTGCTGCAGGGTGGCTGGCAGACAACAAGTGTGGCAGTCTGTGGTGCTGGTTCACAACAATGTCCCTTTTCCATGAACTGAACACGATATGTATGTAAAAAGAAGGTGATTGTGGACGACAACGCCACCAAAGGTGGCAGAAATGTCGTTGGATTTTTCAATGTATGCTGTTTAAGATCACTTTTGGAAAGACAATAGACAAAAACATTTGATATCTATAGCCTCAACTTGTCCTCTGATCTCCATGGTTCTGATCTCAAGTGATGGGCAAGGCCTTTCGAGACCAAGTTACCGCAAATAACAACTAAAATCCCATTTATTTATTGCAAAGATGCAACATAAACAATTTAAGCTTACTTAATGCCTCTGTGCTGACACAAATTCAACGAAGGGACCTCCATCGATAACCCTTTCATCCTGTCCCTACCTTCTCACTCTTTCTCGTCCGAGAAGCCATTTCATTTCTGGTGAACTGGTTGGGGTCTGTTGCCCGGGACCACAGGAAGGCTTCTTAGTGGACATAACGTATGGGCAACCCAGTGCCATAAGTTGAAACCCCGGACTGGTCCTGCAGATCTTCATGTGAAAAAAAAAAAAAAAAAAAAAAAGCCGCAATATACCACATAAGTACAATTAAAGAGGTGGTTAAAACAATAGTTTGGCACACTTTTCCTACACATACAAAAGCACAATAAGCTGACATGACTATTCCTGTTATAAGGTTGTAGTATAGAATGGAAATGAACTTATTGCACACTTTTTCTATAAACTCAAAAACTGTACATAAACCGGCAGTAATGGTAAAGCATAGCAAAGACTAAGCACATAGGGGAAGCTTGTTCTATAATGGTAATAATTGACATGCAAAAGTCTACAGAGGGGGTGACTGTTGCATAGCAGCGAACATCTCAGGAAGCCTAAAGGCATGTATGCCAAATGATATTTGTTTGATGGTCTCTTGTCTGTGGAGTAGCTTCTCAACAAGTTATACCCATGTCCTATAACACTGCCTGTGTTTACCATATTTTAGCCCTGTTACACTGCAGTTTCCATTTCTCTGAACTAGGCACGAGCGGGGCTGCGTAAAAAAATCAACCTCGATGGCGCGTTCCAAGTATTGGGGGGGGGTGACTCCTATACACCCGCCTTGTTGATGGGGCTGTTAAAAAATGAATAACTACAGTATTACAAAGGAATATCAAAAATTGAGTCCTGAATTAAATCATACGAGAATAATCATGCTTTAGAGAGAGAGTGGCGCTGTATGTTGATGTTTATTATGTTGTTAGGTAGGGGGAATGTGGTGGTCAGTTGCAAAGTAAGGTTGTGATAAGAACCTCAACATTTATGATCACAATTCATTAACTATGACCAGTGCAGTTTAAAGTTCACATATGTCTTACTTACTGCCCTTATGTACAAAGCTGTGCCTTTTATGTGATGTCTTTTATATGCATTATCCAAGTATTATGATGCTGTCCTCCCTGTGCTGTGACCTTATGTGTAAAAAAGGGTTATTCCCGTCTTCTTCTGCAATATATTCCTTTGGCCTCATTGCAGTGTTTAAAAAACATTCCGGTATGAATATAATCAAATGGAAACCGCTGGCAGCAAAGTGCTACATTTTGTGGTGACCTTACCTTTCTCGCTTTCTCTTAATTATTCCATGTTGTCTCTTAGAAACAAGATAGTTTGTCCTCCGGATTATGACTACCGTGCATTCTGGCTGCAGCTACACATGCCTAAGTGAACTCATGGATTGCATTACTAGGCAAATCATTTTGATGTTTGTGTGCTATTACTCCAGCAGTGGTGGTCAGATTTATATGGGAAGGTCCGTTTTTTAAAATAACATCCAATTACTGTGGTCAATGATAAGCTTAATCCATGTTGTCAAGCAGGGTTCATAGGCTGCCGTGGTCACAGTCAGGGATCGAAGTTATAGCCCTCATAAATTTCGCCCCCCCCCCCCCCCTTCAGCTTCTTAGCTTGCAGAGTCACAGAGAATTTGGAGGAGGGTGCATAGTGGAGCTTCACATAGCTTACAGAATTATTCAAATAAATAACTTTATATGTTGCAAATATTTTGATACTAATGTTCATGTTTCTTTAACTCCTCTTTGTAACCTCGTATGCCTTATATTGAGAAAACAATGAACATTGGGATCCTCTTTCGTCTAATGTGGATACATATTAACCACCGGTAGTCGTCCACCCCTCAAATTCAAAGTTATATGTACCAGAGAAAGACACATCACATGAAGAAACAAGGTGTTTATTCATACCATCCTCTTATTTGCAACCCTGTTATTGCGTTCTTACACTTACTCAAATTCCTATGCACACCTTTGTTACTCTCATTCCCATTTGTTGATGGATATAATGTAAGCACATTTACTTACAATGCCGCTCGAGTTCACTGTGTCGTCGATTCACTAAGATCGTGCGCCGAAATCCCATGGAAAATGTGGTCGCTTTCCCCACTCGAAGTTAAACACGGCACTGCTGTTCAAGTCAGTCCGTACCGCCTACCCCGATGACAGCCACCAAATTTTAGTCACATGGAAGCCACCTAGCCCCAACGCCAAAAATGGTCCCTGCCCACAATCGCAGCACACACACTTTCTCTTCTTAAATACCTGTGAAGCCGTTTCAGCTTGAAGCGTGAAGAGTCTGCTAACAAAGTCCGCAAAGTCCATAGTAACTGTGCTCCATCAGTGTTTTGGTTTGGGTTACGCACAGTGCAATGGAGTATACAAATATATATTTGTGGTGAAATTCCACTTTAATT